>ML111908.1:0-83079 GCA_003697995.1 Taxidea taxus jeffersonii | reverse complement strand
GGGGTTACATATATGTTTAAATAGAAATAAAAATTAAAAATATAAAAATAAAAAGTTAACTACAACAAAAGAAAAACCTGGTCACCATTTCAGTACATTGCTGCCTCAATACAGAAAAAGTTTAGCTACAAATTTTAAAATTGAATAAAAATAAAACAAATTAATACAAACAAAAATACATAGCATTGTAATATTTTTTATTAAATGTTTTACTTTTAACTCATGTTGAATGTACAGACCTCCTAAGATACTGGATCACATACATGAGTTTTTTTCCGTTCAGCACCACCTCCTTCCCTCCTTCCTTCCTTCTTCTCCCTTTTCCTTCTTTCCTTCCTTCTTCTCCCATTTCCTTCTTTCCTTCCTTCTTCTCCCATTTCCTTCTTTCCTTCCTTCTTTACTTTTCTTTCTTTCTTTCTTTCTTTCTTTCTTTCTTTCTTTCTTTCTTTCTTTCCTTTCTTTCCTTCCTTCCTTCCCTCCTTCTTTCTTTCCTTCTTTCCATCCTTCCTTCTCTTTCTTTCTTTTATTTTCTTTTTTTCTATTATGTTAGTAACAATTTCTTAATGATCCTTCTCTGTTTCTCAGACCGGTGGGCTCTAAAAAGTTAAATTTTGGAATGCTTATCCTTTTATTCAAGGAGATCCCTACCCCAAGCTTTAACTTTCATCAGTTTATATAGTACAAGTTCTCATTTGAACAGTGTTTTGCGGCTAAAAAATGATGTCTCTCCCATCAGCCTCATATTGGCAAATAGTGTAAAACAAATACTTGGAAAATATCTCAAGTGTTATTGGAGATATGACAGATCAGTCATTTAGCTTATGAATCACAACAGAGTTTACTTGTAAATAAAATATCTATGCTTCAGTATAATACAATCACAAATGGGAAGATAAATTAACACCCATCATACTTGGCTCCATGTGCATCCCATTAGAGTAAACACACTAGTTATTTCTACACTAAAAGAGGAAGTTGTGTAGCTTATCACATTTTACTTGAGAGGTTTGAAAATTTATATGTTTGCAAGGATCCAACACTTGTATTTACCCTTAGTTATAAACCTGTGAGAACTTTATTGCCTTTTTAGTAACACTATTATAACTACAAGAGTCTCAGATCTACTCAACAGAGTCAGATTCCTTGTCTAGAATGCCTGAAATTGAGATGCTTTTCATTGTCTTTCCTTTCCCTCCCCCTCCCATTCCATTACCATTCTAAACATTTGTCTGTACCCACCTAACTGGGTATTCCAGACCTATCTATTCCTTTATACTGATGGATTTCTAGTCCTTGGATTCAAACTCCAAACTACCATGTCTTCCTAATTTTCCAGCTAGTCAAATTTCCTGCAATTCCTGGATCCAGAACCGCAAACCGACCAGCTACTTACATTTTTCAATACTTTATTGAAGCCCTTCATTCTAAATAGTCTTCCAGCCTTTGCATCTTCTGACTGGTGTAATCCTATTATTACTTATGACTTGCTGTGAACATGCAATTTTACTTTTGTACTCTGATAATACAATTAAGCGCCCTATTTCCAATAATAGAATCATGAAAATGCTTGCCATTAGGAGCAGCTGGATAGAATTGGAAACTTAGAAAATTAGAAACTGAGACAATGTAGTAACCTTGCCTTTTTATTTCTAGCCGTATAAAAATCTTATCATAGTGGCAATACCCAAATTAATGCTTATAGTATAAAGTACTTGGGCTTTAACTGAATGGATTTATCTGTGTAGCCAACAGAACTTGTTTTTCTTTGTATCATTCTGTATTTTAGTGACATTTCAGCTTTTCAATGTATAAAATATGCTGTCCTATGTGTAATTAATTTCTCTAGGGGGTGTAAAATATGGTCATTAAATTTATTTTATATTGATTATTGTACTTTTAGCTGATTAAGACTTAATGTGACCCTTTCATTTTAATTTAATACTACTCAATTTTTAAAATAGAAATTGTCCATATTATTTTGAATCAAAAGAGTAAATGCAAAATCATATGGGTTTTCTCACTTGTTACATAATAAAAAAAGGCAACTTTAAGACTAAATTGAAATTAACCAGTTGATTAAATTACAATCAAATACTGTTTATTCATGTGTGTTCTTCTTAAGTATGATTTTCTGGACTAAACTAATTCAAACTAGTCTATGTGCTAGTTTGGAATAACATATCTGTGTGTGTATGTGTGTGTGTTCTCTCATGATAAACTATTATGATTAAGTATAATTATAGGTATTGGGAAAAGTATGCTATTGACATGAAGAATGATGAAATTAATTCATAGCTACCAAACTAAAAATTATCAAACATATTAATAATATTTTGTGATGTCAACATCCTTTTGAGATCTGATTATAATACTTGAGAATAAATGCTCTAAACTACCAATATTAATTAACTATATCAGTTATCCACATATTAGTTTTTCTACCTATAAAATACAAATAGTAATGTTATTTAACTTCTGATGTTATTGTGAAGATTAATGAAATAATGTATTTACAGTTTTAGGCACAGTGTATCTTATGCAGTAAGCATTCAAATGTAAAATAGTACCATCATTTTTACTATTAATACTATCAGCCCTTTGATAGAATTCCCGAGTCTAGAGACTCCATAATGATATATAAACCATAGAGAAAAGAGTTGCTATTCGATAAAATGCTTGGACCTCTGCACTATGTACTTAGATCTCTATGCTTCATTGGTTAATTGGCAGAAGGAGATCACATTTACATTTCTGTCCAAATGGTGGTACAGGAAACCTCCCACTTGTTAACAAGCATTCTAATATTTGCAGGTATCCCGATTCTACCTATTTCTATGAATCCCAGGTTTGTTCATATACTTTTTTTTTGAAAATTTATTTATTTATTTGACAGACACACACACACACACACACACACAAGAGGGAGCACGGTCAGGGGGACCTGCTGAGGGAGAGGGAGAAGCAGACTCCCCACTGAGCAGGGAGCCCAACATGGAACTCAGGACATGGGGCTTATAACCTGAGCTGAAGGCAGATGCTTAACTGACTGAGCCACCCAGGCACCCCACATATACTTTTAATAAATAATTCCTTACTTTTTTGAAGTGCCACTTAAAGTAGCACAAGTAACTCCAATTCACCCTTTCAGACTAAACTACAGCTGTGGATCAATGGACAGCTCTTCCCTTTTATTTCAGTTGCTACTCCATTGCCTGTTATCTCAATAGCCACTGAAAGTCCTGCTGATAGAATTGAATGATCTAGATGCTTGAATAAAATGTCATACTGAAGGTTGAGGAAAGAAGTAGTCTTAGAGGTCTTCTTGCTCTCCCTGGCTCCATTCCCTTGCTAACCATCACTCTTATCTCTTTCTGCTGCTGCTGTTATGAATATTTCTGCTACCAGTTGGCAATCACTTCTCTCAAAGTCACAATTTATGAAGGTTGAGCCATGGCAGTATTTCCTAGTTATAAAAGTCTTTGCATTCATACTCATGTGCCCATTTACTTAAAGAAAACTCATGGCCCCAGGATATCATATTGGGTCTGGATTAGCATCACTGTGTTTTGTGTTTGTATTAAATCTGACTTTCTGATGTAGACTTGAAAATGAGTTTGAGTCAAGCTTTATTTTATTATTATTATTATTTTTAGCATGGCTATTTGAAAGAGTGTATGTTTTCTTTTAGCTTGATTTCAACATAGGATAGGAGAGTAGCAACAGTTTTCTAAACCTCTTTTTACAAGACACCCGGGCAGTAACTATAAAAATATTTAGATACAAATACATATGAAGGATATTAGCCAAGTCCATTGTTCAGCACCAAATTCATCGAGGGTGGGATATTGTTTTATAACACCTGCCAAATATGCTTATGCCCAGGTAATATCTTAATAATGCCCAGGTAATTTTCCTAATAAAACAGAGAGGATCAGTAGTTCATGGGATTTCTATGACTTCACTTTAAGCTGCTCATTTTTATTGATGAAGCAAATATTAAAATAACTCTTCAATATCTTAAAGTATTACATAGGGAAATTATTATTAGCAGAGACTTAGAA
Organism: Taxidea taxus jeffersonii; assembly: GCA_003697995.1. Taxonomy (NCBI): domain Eukaryota; kingdom Metazoa; phylum Chordata; class Mammalia; order Carnivora; family Mustelidae; genus Taxidea; species Taxidea taxus. Next base: position 79,018 of record ML111908.1, on the reverse strand, counting down.
GGTACAATATGAATAGCTGGTTTCCTGGTTTGTAAAACACAAAAATTATTCTGTATGAATAAAATTCTCAATTGTTCATGAAAAAAAAATTAAATTTGTCTCCCAGCCATTTTCTGAAAGGAACCAAGTTTAATTTTATTAGCAAAACAAATACCAGTAGTGGCACATAGGTGAATTAGTTTAACAATATAATTTCATTAAATATATATTCCATTAGGAGATGACTGACTTTCCCAGACAATGAGAGAGATTAATTATTTATTTTTTCTATACAATTATATCTAGAGCAGTTTATACAAATTATTACATTTTTCTATAATAGAGTATAGATAGATAGATAGATAGATAGATAGATAGATATAGATATAAAACCTAAAACTTCTTGTTAGAACATGAGGGATGACTATGCTAGTGGAACTTAATCTCTTAGCAAATTTTATTTCAATTTTAGCAAGAGGATTTCAGAAGTTCATTATAAAGTAATTGATTATTATAGAATAGCTTTAAAAGAAAAACATTCTCCATTTTCATTTGGATTTTAAATCGTTAATTTTGCAACTATTTTTATTCAATATTTAGGAGAATCTTATGAAATAGATGCAAGAACTCTCTGAATTTGAGAGTTTCCATTGAAAGCATTTGAAAAGAAAATAGCAACTTCAAGAATAGAAATTGAGTTTTGTGAGTCTATGCTTTTCGTTTGTGTATTGAACAGGTGTTCAAATAATAACAAAATCTGGGACACCTCCCCAAAGAAGAGATGCAGTTGGTCGATAAGCATATGAAAAGACACTTAATATCATGTGATTAGGGAACTGCTAATTTGAAAAATGAAATACTACTACACATCCACCAGAATGGCCAAAATCTAAAACATTGGCAACAATAAATGCTGGCAAGGATGTGAAGCAATAGTAAATTGCATTCATTGCAAGTGGGAATGCAGAATGTTAATACCACTTTCAAAGACTGTTTGGCTGTTTTTCACAATGCTAAATATAGTCTTGCCATATGATTCAGGAATCATGATGCTAGACTTTTACTCAAAATCACTGAAATTCACAAAAACCTGCATATAAATGTTTATAGCAGCCTTATACAAAATCGCCAAAACTTGGAAGCAGCCAAGGTGTTTTTCAGTTGGTGAATGAATAAACAGACCAGTCTATTGGTATAGTGGAATATTATTTAGTAATGAAAAGAAATGAACCATCAAGCTATAAAAAGACAAGGGGGAAACTTGTATGCCTACTGTTAAATGAAAGATGGAAGTCTAAGAAAACTACATACTATATGATTTCAACTATGTGACATTCTGGAAAAATCAAAACTATAGAGGCAAGAAAAAGATATTAGTCTCCAAGTACTTGAAGGCAAGGAGGGATGAATAAGTGAAGCATAGTGAATATTTAGGGCAGTGATACTATTCTGGGTGATGCTGTAATTGTGAATCTATGACATTATATATTCATTAAGACCAATAGAACTCTTCAACAGAGTAATTATATTAATATAAACTTCAATTAATAATAATGCATCAATATTGGTTCATTAGTTGTAACAAATACATCACTGTAATGCACGATATTAATAATAGGGTAACACTCTGCAGACAAAACAGGTTTATGAGAACTCCATACTTTTGCTCAATTTTGTGTAAACTTAAAACTACTCTAAAAAACAAAGTATGTTAATTAAAATAAAATAAATACTGATTTAAATTCTTACATAATATGTTTGTCACACTATTGTCCTATCATTATCATGTAGGTTGCTACCCCTAACTTAACTTAAACATTGTTTAACATTTGTATATAAAATTTAATATGAAGGGGTTCTTGGTGCTTTGTTGGTTAAATGACCCCCTTGTGGTTCCCAAACTAGGGATCTGCATCCTCAGCATCACCTGGGAACTTGCTAATTATTAGCCCTTATCCAGGGCGTACTGGGTCAGAAACTCTGGGGATAAAGCACAAAATCTGTGTTTCACAAGGCTTGAAGGTGATGCTGATCCAGGCTAACATTTGAGAACCACTGCTCTGCAGGCTTGGGTATAGCTTTTAGCCTCAGCTATGAGATTAAGTCAAAGAGTAAACCAAATTATTGGACAGAGTAACAGCTCTTAATTAATGAAAAAACACTGATTAATATTAAGACAGATTCCACACAACATAGTATACTTCAGATGAATATACTCCTTTTTTATTTTTTAAATGACTTATGATTAAGGTTAGACCATAGTAATGAGAACTCTTCCCAATAGTGTTTGTAATCCTGGAGTTAATGTGGATAGATGGAGTTAATAAATATATCTGTTACAAAATAGATCACAGACTAGTACCTCTAAAATTTAGTTTCCTAAAATCAAATCAGTAATATTAGGATATAAGTTTTCAAGACTTAAGATCATTTGCTATACGACACTGACTCTTATGGAAGGGGGAAGATAAATAGGTAAATTGTTTTCAATTAGTTAAACACTACACCTACACATTAACAGGAGTCATGACTATGCTTTTCTTTCTTTTTTTAAGGAAATAAAATGATCTTCCTTGAGAAGATGTTAATGCACAAAAGTCACTTCCTTGAAGTAAGCTAATTCATTGAGAAACAAATTAATTTTTGTCAGTGAGACCAACAGTTTAAACTGAGATTAGTAATATATTAAATGAAGACTAATGCCAGAAGCACTAAGTTTATGTTCAATAGTTAAGTCATGAAGGAAAAATATAGTTGAATGCCAATGTGAAATAGTTTATGTTGGGGTTTTCTGCCTATTTCCCTAACATTCAACAACATTTTGAGATTAAATGTTATGGATTTATAAAATTTACAAGAACTATAAGGAAAGTAGTAGTTTATAGATATGTTATATATTTCCCCTTATCTCCAAATTTCTCTTTAAATTTATTTTTGACAAAAGTTACATTCTAATGTTATTTTCTCTAGTCTAGGGTATGTAGCATAATTTAAATGTTCTCAACTGCATGTATGATAATATTTTCACAGAATTTTTTTATATCAGTTCCTCAGAATCATATATTCCCCAAATAAGATTGCCCCAACAATTTAGGAACTTGATTAAGTGCTGAAATATCATCTTTTTTTCTTTCTTTAATAAAACAGCGCTTTAATTTTCAGTTAGGTACATAGTCAAGCACTACATTCCCAAGCCTCCTTTTGTAGCTTTGTGTGATATGACGAAGTTATAGCCAATTAAATATAGCAAAGAAATGTCATATGCAACTTCAGAGCCATTTTCTTAAAGGGAAGAGCAATGCCCTCCATTTGCTCTTCTTGTCTTTGAATTTGCTGAAACATGTGTGCAATGATAGAAACAAGAGCAGTCATCCTAAATTACAAGATAGAAGCCACATGTTTAGTGTGGCATAACCAAGGTAGAAGATCTCGGGTCAATGACATTGTCAAGGAAACATACACTGACTATCACGGATGAGAGAAATAAATTGTTTTACTTAAGCTTTTATTGTTTTGGGGCTGTAGAGAATTTGATGTTTATTCTCACTGATATACTGGGAAAACCTACTTTATTTCATGTTCTATGGTTTATAAATAGATAACACGTTAAATAAAAACAGATTTACCATGAGCAAAAGCATTGTTATAATGTGTTTGCTTTTACAAATGCTTGCTCTAATTCCTTTGATCCTGAAAGTCAGTCAATAAAAATTATTGAGCACATGCTAAGCTCAAGATACTCCTCAAGGCTTCAGGGATGCAATGGTAAGCAACCAGCCAAAGTTGCTGTTCTTAAGGTGTCTTAATACTGTTAGGGAACTGAAAAAGCAAACAAATACATAAAAAAATAAATTGTATACATAATACTTAGGTCAATTTAAATAGGCACAGAATATCTTAATTTCTTTGGAAATTAAGAAAAATTCTGAACAAGTATTATTACATATCCACTTAAGATCAGTAAAAAAAAGAATTATCATTTAAGAAATTAAGAACTTCTTCACAAATTCCCTGATCCTAGTCCCAAATCATCCAACTTAATCTTAACAGTATTAATCACTATGAAATGCTCTTGAATATCCAGGCTTTCTGCCTTTCTCCTCTGCATATCACTATCCATCTGTTTACATGTATTAATTTAATTATGGCAAAGTGAGAACATGCTGTAGTTATTGGTCTTGATGTTTTTTTTTTTAATTTTTTTTTTTTTTAAGATTGTATTCATTTATTTGACAGACAGAGATCACAAGTAGGCAGAGAGGCAGGCAGAGACAGAGGAGGAAACAGGCTCCCTGCTGAGCAGAGAGCCCGATGCGGGGCTCGATCCCAGGACCCTGGGATCATGACCTGAGCCAAAGGCAGAGGCTTTAACCCACTGAGCCACCCAGGCGCCCCTGGTCTTGATGTTTTTAGATGAAAATCTTACTTAATAAATAGAGACATAGCTATTTTTAAAGAATTGATCTCCAATTTACTATTTAATACATTTTTAGTAATTTTTGTTAGTTATTCCCCTTTAGTGGACATATTGGTTGTTTTCCAATTTTAGGTGTTACAAACACGCTGCAGTGAGCACTCTTGTGCTTATATTTCTATCTCTTCATGATGTTATTTCTGTATAATAGTTTGCAAGAAGTGGTATGGCTGAGACATGAGATATGTACTTTTAAAAAATTTATGAATAAAACCCATCTACCCTTCAAATGGTAGTATCAATTTACTTTATCACTAACCTTAACTCATACATACTATCTATTATTATTTTGAATAATCTGATGGAAAAAGTGAGTCAATAATATCTCATGCTTATTTGACATTTCTTTTGTTTATTGTTCCCTTGTATATTTTGTTTATTTTTCTATGAGTTTTTGCTTTATGCATTTTGCTTTTATGTTATTTGGTGCATAAGTATTTGTGGATGTTGTATTATCTTCCTCAATTGTATTCTTTAATATTTTTGGCTTCAAATTTTACTTCACGGGGTAGAAATGTAAAAACTATGGTTTTCTTTCTTTTTAAGTACTGCAGTTTCTTCCTCTTTTATATTCAACTTCTCTATTGCTTTATCACTCTTCAGATTTTATAAAATAATTTAAATTATTTCCATTCATTGGGAAATGTATGTGCTTATCAGGCATCTATTTTTTCCCTTTCCTACTATTCATTTATTTTTTAATAGTTTCTCATTTCCTCTTTTTTCTAGACCAAAAAAGTAATTTTTCTTCTAATTTAATAATCAGTAAAAATGTCTTTTTTCTTCATGAAAAGGAAAATGATCACTTAAAATATGAATATATGCAAAAATCTAAAGAAAATAATCACAGTTTCACTATTGAGAGATTTACTTATTAATCTTTGTTGTAAAATCATAAAGTCATTTTTGTAAGGTCTTGTCAGTAAGAATAGGGTGTTTTTTTGTATACATAGATGTAATTTTATTTTATTATTTTTCTATTTTTTACACAAATGTTATTTCTTTATTTTATTTTGTTTTATTTTAAGTTCCAGTGCTATGTTTCAAATGTAAAATATAGTGATTTAACAATTCCATACATCACCCAGTGCTCATCATGACAAGTGTATTCTTTAATCCCCATCACCTATTTTCCCTTTCCCCCCAACCCACTTCCCCTCCGGTATCCATCAGTTTGTTCTCCATAATTAAGAGTCTGTTTCTTGATTTCTTTCTCTCTCTCTTTCTCTTTTTACTTCCTTTGCTCAGTTTTATTTATTTCTTTATTAAATTCTACATGTGAGTGAACTTATATGGTATTTTTCTGTCTCTGTATTATTTCACTTAGCTTTATACTCTGTAGTTCCATCCATATCGTTGCAAATGGCAAGATTTCATTCTTTTTTATGGCTGAATAATGTTCCATTGTGTATATATACCACATCTTCTTTATCCATTCACCTATCCATGGACACTTGGGCTGCTTCCATAATTTGGCTATTGTAAATGATGTTGCTATAAACATAGGGGTGTGTGTATCCTTTTGAATTAGTGTTTTTGTATATTTGGGGTAAATACCCAACAGTGTGACTACTGGATCATACAGTAGTTCTATTTTTAACTTTTTGAGGAACTCCATACTATTTTCCACAGCAACTGCATCAGTTTTCATTTCCACCAACAGTGCAAGAGGGTTCCTTTTTCTCCACATCATCACCAGCATTTATTGTTTCTTATGTCTTTTTATTTTAGCCATTTTAAAAATATTTTATTTGTTTACTTGAGAGAGAGAGGAGAGCAAGAGAGAGAGGGCACAAATGGTTGGCCGGGGTGAGGGGGCAGAGGGAAAGGGAGAAGCAAACTCTCCTATGGCAGGAAGTCCAATGCAGGCTTGATCCCAGGACCCCAAGACCATGACCTGAGATGAAGGCAGATGCTTAACCAACTGAGGCACCCAGGATTCCCCTCATTTTAGCCATTTTGACAGGTGTGAGGTGATATCTTATTGTAGCATATGGTGATGAGTGATGCTGAGCATGTATTAATGTATGTCTCTTGGCCATCTGTGTGTCTTCTTTGGAGAAGTATCTGGTTTTTTCCTACCCATTTTTTAATCTGTTTTTTGGGTGCTGAGTTGTACAAATTCTTCTATGTAGTTTGGAAAATAACCCTTTACCAGATATATCATTTGCAAATATCTTCTCCCATTCACTAGGTTCTCTTTTAGTTTTATTGTTTCCCTCACTGTGCAGTAGCTTTTTATTATGATGTAATCATAATAGTTTATTTTTGCATTCTAGACAATCTAGAAAAATGTTGCTACAGCCAATGTCAGAGAAATTATTGTCTGTGCTCTCTAGTAGGACTTCTATAGTTTCAGGTCTCATAATTTGGTCTTTAGTCTATTTTGAATTGATTTTTATGTATGGTGAAGTGGTCCAGTTTCATTCTTTTGCATGTAGCTCCCCAGTTTACTCAACACTATTTGTTGAAGAGACTGTCTTTTTCCCAATTTGATATTCTTTCTTGCTTAAAGATTAAATAAACATACAATTGTGGGTTTATTTATGGGTTTTTTATTCTGTTCTATTGATCTTTGTGTCTACTTTTATGCCAGTACCTACTGTTTTGATTACAACAACTTCATAATATATCTTGATGTCCAGAATTTTGAGACCTCCAGCTTTGATTTTCTTTTTCAAAATTGCTTTGGCTATTTGGGGTCTTTTGTCATTCCATATAAATTTTAGGATTTTTGTTCTAGTTCTGTGAAAATGCTTTTTATATTTTGATAAGGATTGTATTAAATCTTTAGATTACTTTGGGTAATATAGATATTTCAACAATATTTGTTCTTCAAGATGCAATTTTATACCTACCATTTTTATAATAGTAACTGTATGGGTATTTTTTCATGATATTAAAATATTATTATATTATTTGCAATAATATACTTTTCAGATTACCTGTATTACTTAAAGATTTTTCCATTGTTCAAATTCTTTATTGTTCATGGTGCTTGTCTATCATATGCAGTGGAAAAACAAATATCTGATTTCTTAAGATTTGTAACCAGAATTGAGAATCATCATGAATGTGTTTAAAATTCCATTTCATACTAACTTAACTTAAAAGAGTAATTCTATTATAAGGGTTCTGATTTGTCACATAGAAACATCAGATGAAAGTAAGTAAATCTTAAGAATATGTTTTTAGGAACATTCTCCATTTTTTATCTATATAGAAAAAAGGTACATTGTAGTAATAAGGTCGAATGATAATTCCTGATGCTCTTAAGAGTCCAGGTACACATTATTGGACCTTAATGAAACTTAGTGTGAGACACTTTGACTTGCTTGGTTCAGGGGCCCATCATAGAACAATCAGTTTTGGTAAGTAATAGAATCATTTGGCAGACAAGTTAAGCCTTTGTGGATGGTGAATCGGGAGTAATGATTGTGATACATATTTTCATAAATATCATACAACTAAATATTTTCATCTGAATATTATAAAGTGTCCAAATGCCTTACAAAATAGTTATCTATAGACCAATTTAGTAAGTTAACAAAATTTACATATTTATAAGTTACATGAATTTGATTCTAAGTCAAAATGACCATACATAAATTTGACACCTTAGTGAAATATCTCCACAATTTCTTCCTTTTATTAGTAAAGGGGGTGCCAGAGAAGAGGGCAGTTCAAATACATATAGCTTGTGTTGAGGGATACTATTGAATTTTGACCTTCTATTCTGTTCTTAAATTTAGTCACATCTATTCTATCTACAATATTTCCACAAAATATATCTCATATAAATAGCACATATGCTTGGTTTCTTAACTCTTTTGGTATATTCCAGAGACTGCTTTGCCAAGGTCACCAATATCTTTCATGATGGATGACTTGAGATCCCTCCTCTGATCCCATCTTACTTATCAACAACATTTTTCACAGTTAATCAATTTCTCCTTAAATTTGACCTGCCCCTTTTTTTTCTGGAGGAAGAGCTTCCAAATCATTATATTCTTTTGGTCTTAAACATTCTTTAGCAGCTCATTTCTGTCTTCTTTTTAAGCTGCTTTTCCTATAGCCAATCCTGATTTGTCCTACAGCTCTCTATCTATATACAGGTACTCTCATATGACCCCTTAAGACCTCATGCAATATATGGCACTGATTTACCCCTGGATCCAAAATGAGTATCTGATCCTGATTTCAGACTTTATACCTGGCCTTGTCCACTCTCTCCCCTTGTACATCTAAAAGGCATCTGATACTTATTACAAAAAATTAATCTAAATTTTAGCATTTTTCACAACCTCTCCAGACTTTCCCATCTCAGTAAATTACAACAGTAACTAAGGCCAAATTTTGTTATGATGTGTTAGTCTTTTCATCATCCCACATCCAAATCTACCAGTAAATCTTGTCAATTCTAGTTCAAAATCATTTCCCTGATTCATTATTTCATCCCCATCTCTACTTACCATTACAGATAACTTGCTTTGATTATAGTATCTTCCCAATATTTTCTCTGCTTTCCCCTATCTTGTATAATTCTTCACATACTAGTTATGGTGCTATTTGCATTTTCCTCCATTCCCTCTTTCCTTCTTTCTTTTTTTCTATGTTTTTACCCATATATGTGTCACTATGTACATGCATGTCAGTCTCATCTTTTTCTTCCATCTTCCTAGGTTTTTCCTTTGCTTCTAGTACTTTCTTCTCCCTCAGAGTTAACATTAAAATATGTTAAGATACTACATATACTCTTACGTATATTCATGCCTTTCTTTTCTTTGGCAAATATATACACATGTTCTTTTTTTTTTTTTTTCAAATACATAGTCAAATCCTATTTTATATTCTTCTTCTGTTTGTATATTATATTTCTTTTTTTTAAATATTTTATTTATTTATTTGAGAGAGACAGTGAGAAAGAGCATGAGTGAGGAGAAGGTCAGAGGGAGAAGCAGACTCCCCATGGAGCTGGGAGCCTGATGCGGGACTCGATCCCGGGACTCCAGGATCATGACCTGAGCTGAAGCCACCCAGGTGCCCCTGTATATTGTATTTCTTATACCATAAAATAACTACATAATATTACCAAGTTAATAGGTATGAAAATACTGTATTACTTTAGCAGATGTAAAGTCTTTAACATATATAACATGTAACACTTCATTTATTGATCATAATTTCCCTTGTTTCCAGTTTTTTATTATTATGAACAATTAAACAATATTGCGTTAAGTGTTCTTGTGAATATCCTTTTTTTAATGTTTAGAGAGTCCCTGGAATGCAATGCTTAAGTCAAAAGTTATATACAATTTTAATGTTAATAAATGTTGCCAGATTGCTTTCCAAAAAGACTGTAAAACATCTTTATCTTGACTACCAATAATATGTTTTAATGTTATCTTTTTTGGGTAATTTAGTTATATAGCATCCAATTACATTAATTTATTTAACAACTTGTTAGAAATGTAACTTTTGCTCTTAAGTTAGCAATGTCCTGGCATCCACCCCAATGCTACTTATTAGAATTGAAAAATAACGGGATAAAAAAGATAAAGACCTATTCTGGGTATCAGATAAATACCTTATAATAGTCAAAATGTTATCTACCATTCTTTTAAGATATGTAAAAAATGCATAATATCCATTGTTTACTTTATCTGTTAGGGTTGAACCTAAGCAAAATTGTAAAATTTCTCTCTGATGCATTTCACATTTTCACTAATTCCCACTTTTCCACAATTTCTACATTTCTTTCAGCCATTCAAGACATACATACTTAAGTAGAAAACTAAACTGATATTCTATTCTGCCAGGCCTGACCAATATTGACTCTAAGGAAGTTTCCAGAGAACCAGAGAAATTAAAGCTTGAGAACAAGATAATATCTAGCTTATTCCCTTTCTTTTAGAAGTGAAATAAACGCAGTTAAGTCATTATTCATTCAATATTCCATGGTTGCTTTAGTTGGATATATTTAAAGTGAATTCTAGTAAGATTTTAATGGTAGTAGTGTCTCCACAAATTTGCATTTAATAGTTCTTTGATTCTAAGATGCCTTCTTGCTTTTCACATCTCCGTAATTTAGGTGTATTGTAACCAGGGGCTTCTTGCAGTTTATTGACAGTGTGTTTGCATTGATAGTGGGGATTAAAGGGGTACATCTTATAACTGATGTGGTACTAGATTTGGTAGATCACAATATTTGTTTTTAAGAGGCCCCACTGTTAAATCCAGCAGAACTGAAATGCAGAAACAAGAGTATGGGAGATGGACTTACTTTTAGGTAATAATTAACTTATGAAGTCACCATCACCTTTCAAATCATATAATAACAGTATCAGCTGCAGATAAGGTCAATAACGGTTATTTGATACATATCTCATGACTAGTAGACACTACTGTTTGAATAACTTGATTAACATATAGCTCATTTTTAAAGATTACCAGCATAGATTAAGTTCACTTGTAGCATAATTTTACTCAAATATGTTAACATTAAACTAATTATGAAACACATATGCTTATAGTTTTTATATAAGTACAAAATAAGAAAATAGAAATTAAATAAAAATATGAAAAAATATCCAAATTTACAATCTTAATTTAATACAACAGATGATGTTGCTTTGCTGAAACCAAAGCCAGTCTCAAAACATGAATGTTTTTGTTAATATTTATGTGTCAGTACTGATCCACGCATGCCCGATGGTTATGGTGAATATAGATGCTTTAAGGTGATACAATTCCGCTATCACTTTTCTCCAGTTTAACTATGCCACCCCTTCATTCATGCAGATGACATGATATCCTTTGGTCTTATCTTAGAATAAGTAAAGCAGGGACGCCTGGGTGGCTCAGTTGGTTAAGCGGCTGCCTTCGGCTCAGGTCATGATCCCAGCGTCCTGGGATTGAGTCCCACATGGGGCTCCTTGCTCGGCAGGGAACCTGCTCCTCCCTCTGCCTCTGCCTGCCTCTCGGTCTGCCTGTGCTCGCGCTCTCTCTCTCTCTCTAACTAATAAATAAATAAAATCTTAAAAAAAAAATTAAAAAAAAAGAATAAGTAAAGCATTTATGTGTTATGTTTTTAGATTTTTTTCCTCATTAGTCCAAAAGATTAACTGCAGTGATAGTTGGTACCAATGTGGTCACGAACATGAATGCAAACAAAAGCGATATATAGTGACAAAACTTAGCTATAAATTATTATATATGATTTCACAAATTATCAGGAATATGCTTATTATGTTAAGATTGCTATAGTAATGAAAAATTTTGAATCCTAATAATATATTCTGTAACTACTAAGAATACACCACAGGCCCATCTGAAAAACACTGAAATACTCTTTTATCTTTTTTTTTTTTTCTTTTCTTTTTCTTCCAGGATGACATAAGAACAAGAACTTGGTTCACAGAAGCTCAGGTAAGGCTGAGGTGGGAACCTAAAAATGAATCTAATTTGTGGATCATTCACTTTAGTGATGGGAAGTTATCCAGACAAACAGAGTAAAAGCATACAGAGATTGTAATGACAGGAAGTAGGAAGTCTAAGCGTGCGGAGGTAGCAACATATGTTCTGAAATAGCAGAAAGCAAACTTAGGCAAGATTTACTTTCCTCTGGAAAAGCTGGACTGAATGAATTCAGGCAGGGATTCAGGATATAGGGGTCCAGCCACTGGTCTGGGAAAGGAGGCAAAACCTTGCTTTTACATTTCAAAACAACAACAGTGTCCTGAAATCTTGTGTGAGCTAAAGGAGGTCAGGAACAATACCTAGTTGCTCAGCAGGAAACTGGCATACAAATTTGGGTTAGGGGAAGCAAGATGAGGAACTAGAAGTGAGGTAAATCAGTCCAAATAGAGAGCTTAGGGGATCTTGATTTAAAATCACAATTAGAGAAAAATGGAAGTGTGGTTGCAAAAATGAACTGCAAATTTTTTAGAATAATATCACTTACATAAAACTTTTATATTTAAATTATTGATTGTACTTTTTTCAAGTTGGAAGTTGCCAATTAAACCCAAGTGATGTATGATTGTCCCATATGATATTTAAAAATATTTTCTGATTTTGAAATATTGACTCTGCAAGTTTACAATAGCAGGTATTTAAAACAGGTCTCCAGGTCTCCACACTTGTGTCTCCTAAATTCTCCAGGTGATTGAGAGGACATATTTTATTTTTAAAAATTTGGGTCACATTGTTCCATAGAAATAATCCATGCCAAAATTATTACTAATAACAGAAATCAGAATTGTTTTAAGTAAATAATTGGAATAGGCCATGGATATCAGAGACTATAACATAATAGGAACTTAAAGATGCTTACTTATGTACTTACTTTCTTCATACAATGACAAAAGGAAAGAAATGGAAACAACAAAATGCAAGGGCACAAATTTTTATTGCTGTCTACTGATTTTAATTTATTGCCATAGAAAGGCATGTTTCCTTTCTGAGATGAGGGAGAAGTCCTGTGTCCTACTAGTCTTCTATCTTCATTTTTAGCAAAATTCAAATGAAAAGGTTCTTTTGTGCTTGATATGAGAACTCCACTATGTGTAGTAGTTGTTTGTTATAGTTAGAAGTCAGATTGAACATGGTGATGGTTCACTGTTCTAAATATTAAGGTTGATAGGATGAAAAGTCCATGGGTAATAGAGCTCGTTGGTAATGATATAATGACTGTCATATAGTGTGATTAGTAGTTTTATTTGAATGATCATTATAGCTGTTGCTACTCAATTGAGATAAGAGTAAACAAAAGGAAGCTGCAGTCTCTTCTGAAATATGGCTATTTAAGCTCAAGGTATAGATACAGAATCTTACTGATCACACTCAGTATTAGGTAATTTTGAGATGGATTACCTTATGTGTAGAGAAACAATGAGGACACATTTTATGCAAAAAATGTACATTCTTTTATAACTGTCCTCATCCTTCATGTTTTAGCAGCAAATCTATGGTGTGTTTATTACCATTTATGTATAGATTTACATGTCACAGTCTAAAGTCACCTCATCATACCCTTAAGCATATAAGTAGCAAAAATAACCTATTCTGACAGTGAAGTGACTCTTCAGAGATTAAAATATTTCACTGACATTTGTTACTATGGTATGTGTGTATATATATATATATATATACACACATATATATATGATATTTATGATATATTTACTATATAAACTTTGCTGCTAGAAATATAATATGATTTTCCATATAAATGATATTCTGTTCCATGGGACTATTCCTATAAATGTTCCTATTTCTGGAACTGGAAATTGAGCTTCATGGTGTAGATAAAGATCTGAACATCTTGTTAGAAGTATTTTGAGAGCATAATATTTCAAAATACCTAGCTTAGGCTACTGCGATTGCATACACAAGAAAACTACACTATCTGATTCTTTCACATACGAGGCTTCTTCCATTTCCTAAAGAGATTGTTGGTTTGGTTGAGTAATAGCAAAGATTTTTATCTTGTGTCTAATAACTGCAAGTTTCCAAAACTTCGGAAGATGTAATGAAAATCATACATGTCAGTAGCTGTTCCCAAAATGATATGTACAGAGAATGCCTGCATCCTCGAAATATAAATAAATAAAAAATAGCTGTAATGATAAGTACAAACATGGATTTAATTTCCACATGATATTTAGTGGAGGATATTTAATTTTTTTATAATAAAATCATGTTCATACTGAATTCTAACAAATTATTAGGTGATCTGTTCCAGTTTTAGAAATTCTTGCTCTTTTTCTCCCAAGACTTCCAGACTCCCCCAAGTGGATATCTGAGAAATTTAGCCAATATCTCTAAATAACTGTGACACTTCATAATGAGCTATGATCAATCCACATCAACTTTTTTTTCTTTGTTTGAATTGAAGCATGGCACATGGAGAATTTCCCTTAGATGAATCTAGCATTTCCCTCTTCTATCTCTGTAAGTTCTAATTTACTCACATGATTATTGCCTCTCTTATAAATAGTTTTTTCTCTCCCTTCTCTTCTTTTCCTCTTTCAAAGAGTGATATCAGACTGGCAGACTCATTTTAAGGACCATATTATAGTTTGCAGAATCACTGCTATATTAAATCCTGTGTGTGGGATACCCAGAATGGAATTTCTTGAAATCTTGACCTTCAAATAAACAAGATAAACACAGGTTATAGCAAAGTGTAGTTTGCTCTGACATAGGAGCATCAGAATGTCTGGAATCTGCTTTAACCAATTAAGCCATTCAAGGCAAGAGGAAAATAAAGCCTTCAGCAAATCCATTGAAGGCACCATCTCTCAGCGTGCCACTGCCTGCTATCGATCTTTTTAAGTGCAGACTAATGAGTCGTATATATACCTGATAGGATGCTCTCACCCTACCACCTCAGAGGACTTAAACTTACACAAAGAGAAAATCAACTGGGTAAGAGGGAGGGTGGCAGGGCACATCCTGGAGGATGGCTGCCTTGCCCCCTTAAAAACCAGCCTGATGGTCTGTCTTCAGGGAATGCCACAGACCCCATCCCCTACTTTCCCTTAGGAACCCATTAGTTCTTTAACCCATTAGTTCCTTTGCAGGAGATTTTCCATTCAGGTCGCTTCTAGGGCAAACGCTTTTTGTTCTACCACTCCGTAGTGTGAAAAGAACTATAGAGAAATGCAAAGCAAGCTCGTGGCAGCAGCTTCTTTGCGGCAAAGCATGCCTTTCCCTTCAGCTTTGGCAATTGAGGAAGAACCTAGATTCTCAGGGGAGATGGGTGAGGGGAACTCCAGGTCCAGGAACATATTAACCAGGAGTCCCCTTTTTACCTTCTATCCACTTCCACTCACATCGCCACACCTCCCTCCCCCACCTCACCCTGTTGGCCCCCACCTCCCAAACTACCAACACAGGCACTTGGGATCTCTACAAATGGGTGGTGGTGGTGGTGGTGGGAAGGGAACATTTTCTTTCTTTATGATTGTGAACAGGATCCAACCTCCATACTAAAAATACATTAAAAACAAATAAAATCAAATAAGCCAAATCCAATGGGTAGCAACTATCTGGGGAGAGAAGCAGCTGCTGGCACCTGCCTGGATACGCTGCAGTTGGAAGCGGTTGGCTTTGGTACTGAATTATTAATTTATTTATCCCCCCGCCCTCCTCCCCCACTCCCGACTGGCAGGCAAGAAATCTCCGTCTCTTCTTGTTCCCCTCCGCCCCCACCTTAGAGGAGTCTCCCACTTCTCAGTCACGGGTCGCTCTGCCGCCCGCCCGCGGTGGCCGTCGCGTCCGTGGCCCTCGGCGGCCGCGGCGCTGCGCGGGGGGCGTCCCGCTCTCTGGGCGCTCCCACTCGCGCCAGGACCGTCGCGGCCGTGGGTCCTGGCGGCGGCGGGGGAGGGCGGGGGAAGGCAGCGGGTGACAGATGTACTCCTCTGACAGCTCTCAGTATCAGCCCAGTGGCTCCCTGCCATTGGCTCAGTGCAATGGACCGGCAACGCCGCTCACTATAATAACACTCATGCCTGCCAGCAGCAGCAACTCCGAGAGCGGGCGCCGAGCGCGGGGGATGCTGCTGCCGCCGCCGCCGCCGCTGCCGCTCGGGCGGCTCCCGCTGCCCGGCTCCGCTCGGCCGCCGCGCCGGCACTGAGTCCCGCTCGGTCCCGCTGCCTGGCCGGCCCCTCCCAGCCCGGGAACCTCCCGCGGGGCGCGTCGCCCCAGGGCGAATTAGAAGAGAAACGGAGACTGAGAGGGAGAGCGCCGTGAGCATGCGGAGGCAGAGGAGCCTCGGCGCGCGCGGCAGAGAGGTGTAGTGAGTCTGTCTCCCCGAGGCGAGCCGGAGAGGCGGCGGTTCGCCCTCGCGGCGGGTCCCCAGCGCACCCTGCCCGGGCTCCGGCGCGCTGCGGCTGCGGGCGCGAGGTGCATGGAAGCGGCGGCTGCGGTGGAGGAGGCGGCGGCTGCCCCATGGAGTGTTACTACATTGTCATCAGCTCCACGCATCTCAGCAACGGACACTTTCGCAACATCAAGGGAGTTTTCCGGGGCCCTCTCAGCAAGAACGGGAACAAAACTCTGGTAATAGCTTTTGTTTCTCTCTCTCTCTCTTCCCCTCTTCCTTTCTCGTTCTCCCTGCCCCCTTCCCTAAGAGGGCATTTGGAGGATTGAGATTACTGTGAAATTTTGGGGGTGTCGCATCTCAATTTGGTTTATAACGTATCAATGTATCTGTCTTGTGGGCTTGGGGTGAGAATTAGATGTAGAAAAGGGCTGTAATCTTAAGGAAGCTGTGATCCATGGTTTTGGTGGACACTTCGACAATGCTCTGGACTCTCAACACTTCACCCCATAATGCTGGAGATTACCACCATGTCTTCTTATCTGAAGTAGATTGTGTCAATAGGACCTTTTCTTAAGGAAGAAAATAAAAGCAGGCTCACCCCAAGTGACCCTCTAACATGTTTTGGCTTAGGAGGCTGAAGGTGAATGAGGGTGTGGGTGTCTCCGATGGAAGCAGGGAGCCATGTGACTGGTGGCGCGGAGTTAGGTGGCGGGATTGAGTGATGGTCTCAGGAGGAGTTCGCGTTCTGGTTGTCTCCTGAAGGATTGGCAGCAAACTTCTCTAGTGAGAAGTTGCCAGTACTAAGCTTGACTGAGTGACTCCAGAACCCCTTGTCGCCCACTTTAAGCTATTCACTCAAAAGAGGTTAGAGGTAAATGTGAAGGGCGAGCATTCTGTCACAATCAGAGCCACTAAGAAGTGTGCTAGACAAATAGGACCCATGCAGTTGCTGGGAGGTTCTCACTGGACGACAGAGCTTCGTCTTTCAGCATCCTAGTCGAAAGAGCACTCCTGATTGGTGGGAGAGGATGTGCTGAGCACTGAGATGGTGCAGGGTAATAGCTCTTACTTTTTCTAACAAAACCCCTCTTAGTTACAAAACCTCCCTGTGGAACTGATTCTTGAGAAGTGTACACTTCAAAAAAGAAAAAAAAAAGAAGTAGAGGAAAGAGCTCATTAAGTTTAAGTACTGCAAAGAGAGTAGAGCTAGAGTAAGGTGGTAATATGCATATATATATATATACATACATATGCATATGTATATATATATACATATATATATAATCACTAAAATATGAGGGCCCCCCGTTTTACAAAGTGGTTACTGAGCTTGAGTAGATAGAGTAGAAGTTTAAGAACAGACTCAGTTAGTCCATACATTAAAATATGATACTACATAATTTTTTTTTTTAGAAAGTGCTGTGATGCTTTACAAAAATGAAAAATTCTCTTCTGAAGTTTTAAGTGAATTCTGGCATTGATAAACATTTGATTATTTTTCTTTTTCCCTGGAATCTGTTGGAATCCTCCCCTCGATTTATCTAAGATGCAAACAGTCAGGGTTAGTTTGTTGCTTTTATTGTTGTGGATAAGTTGGTGTTGAATAAAAGAAAGTGAAAATACTCTTTTGTGGTCTTTCTTACTGGAGTATTATGCAGAGCAGTAGGCAAAGGCTATGGGGATTACTAAAATTGTCTTGGTTCTAATTATTTTCTTAAAGAACTCAACTGTGTGGGAAGATAAATATTTTGGTAGAGGGAACTCTTCAGTTTAAGAAAATATGCACTAGTTTGTTTTTTAAATCATTTTACTTGTGGAAAAGGCGAATTTACTCAACAAGATCTCTATAGTTATAATGATCCTGTAGGTAAAAGAAAAAGAAATAAAGATAAACATAGTAAAGTATATAGGAAAAAAAAGTTGCCAAACCAGAACGTGTGAAAATTCTGGTAATTTTTATATCTCATAAATATCTCAATTTTATATCTCATAAAATATTAGGTATATTTTACAGACTATGGAATTAAAAAAATTGAGTGGTGATTTTGAGGTCATACAGTAAGTCAGTAAATCAATATTATAATCCCAATTTCCTAACTTCAGACATATTCTTAAATCAACCTTAGGTTTCTAACAGTGGTTCAGTTTACTTATGCAGATTTGTTTGTTGTGGGTTTAGAGTCAATCAGTTCTTTATCACTCATATTGACAAAAGATAGGTTAAAGTCTAGATTTGCCAGTGTAAGTTTGGGATTAAAATATGTGTTAAAAAGCAGCTATTAAATGAGATGAATAAATCTAAATATGGGCAAATATTGGAGCAAAAAACTAGAGGAAGAAGGGTTAGAAATAGCTCTTATCATATTTCTTTTAGTTATACAAAAAAGGCTGACAGTAACTTAATAGCTTATCCTTCTAGACTGTGTTTATAAACTGCCCAAATTTGTATTTCCCGAGTAAGAGATTTACACTTAGTAAAATTACACAGATTTTCATACACGGTCCAACTGTATTTGAAACTATTACTTTACAATGTAATATATGCCATACATTTGTTTTCTATATGTCTTTTGATTATTTTATTATTAAGGAGAATGAGAGTAATGCCTGTCTTTAAGTAAAGCAGAAGAGATCTAAACATATCCATAAATGTTTTTAGTTAAATAACTATCTAGATTTACCTAATAATGTATTCTTCACAAAACATAGGATGCTATGAAAATTTAGCGTAAGCTAAATTGTACTATAAACTGAAAACAGAAACTGAAGCTGAAACTTCTCAGGATTAGGAACTTTAAGAAGAAGTACTAATATTATCTTAAAAATGTACATACACTACATTTTGAACATTTTCAAGTAAGAATATGTGGTTATTACCCTTCAATCCTAGTTTCATAGGGTAAAAATTATGAGACCTTCTTTGTTGTCTATTTGGTTTTGACATGTTTTTAATTTTGCCTTTAAAAAAATCATCACACTTTTGCATTTTGATATGAGTATTAAGTCAAAAGAATTTTAACAATATTTCAAGTGTTTATTCTTATTTCAGGAAAGCACAGCTTAAAACCAGTCAGAGAAAAAGTACTTTGATTTTTCCAAAGAAATTACAGTTATTTTCAATTACTGGACAACCAGTAGATATTCTGCACAATTTTTTAGTTTATACTTTTAAAAGATTTATAATATGCCAAAAGTTGTTGAAGAATTTAACATAGCTTATAACTGTTAATACAGTGTTCTTTCATGAATTAGAAGTTACTTATAGAATAAAGTTACCTCAGGCTTCAATGACATTGATTAATTGCTTAGCCTTAAAATCCGGAATGTAATCCCGCTACTTATACTGAGGAGATTATCAAACTGTACAGTCTTTCTATAGGTCATATTATATCCCTCACACCTACAATTTTTAAAAGATACTTAAAGATTAATCCTGTTGTTAATCTTAACCTTATTTCTGAGCTTTTAAATAATTCCTCTTGACCATTTTAACTGAAAATAAACACATCATCATTTTGTAGTGTCTTACAAGCAAAGAGAAAGGTCACTCTCCTTGTCATGATTTCTGTTATAATAGCATCATATCTGTGAGATAGCTTTAATTCCGTGGAATAAGAGATAAGCTAATATTTTATGAGTGCTCCAGAATATGTCTCAATAAGTTATATGGTTTAGTGACAATGAATAAAGTTTACTATCCATGTAGCCTCATCCTTTTTCCTTAGATTATCCCTCAGATATAACCATTGTGTATAAAATTGTTTATTGGATAAGGACATTTTGTTATATGTATGTTTTGTCAATTGAGCTGCAAAATTTCTTTGTCCTAATTATATATTTAAAAACCTTTCATATAAAATACTTATATATTTAACACAATTTAAATATACATTTGATCACTTTTTTTTAAGATTTTATTTATTTATTTGTTAGAGAGAGAGAGAGAGAGCACAGGCAGACAGAGAGGCAGGCAGAGGCAGAGGGAGAAGCAGGCTCCCTGCCGAGCAAGGAACCCGATGTGGGACTCGATCCCAGGACGCTGGGATCATGACCTGAGCCGAAGGCAGCTGCTTAACCAACTGAGCCACCCAGGCATCCCATTTGATCACTTTTAATATGGCATTTGGAAACTTAGAAATCATTACTAAATTGTTCATTATGTTTTGTTAGCATTTTTATATTCATAAGAATATTAGGTCTGTTTTACAGACTACGGAATTAAAAAAAAAATTGAGTGGTGATTTTGAGGTCATACCGTAAGTCAATATTATAATCCCAATTTCCTAATTTTAGACATATTTCTTTTATAATTTAGATACTAAATTAGGGATTCCATAGAAACTGGTATGTTACTGTCTCCATTGATAAAGAGATGCTGTTGGTGTTATCTGTTTTTTTTAAGGCACTCTATTTTTCCACTTGCCTTCAGGTGTAGAGAAATAGATTCACAGAATAATTTGAATTCAAATGCTTTAAGTCTCATCCTCCAATATGCAAACATCAATAATTTCTCTCTGGCCTAAGCCCTGTTTCTGTGGATATCCCTCATTTTCCAATATATTAAGTACCAGAGTTGGGAAGAAAAGAAGTATTGATTTATTAATCAGTTTTCAACATATTTGTTATGTAGTTCCTTTAGATTTATTGAAATGCTTCAATTACAAAGCACTACTCTAGGCACCACAAGCTCTATGCTAGGAATTATGTGGCAAGTATTATTCATTAACATGTATTCATGTACACTCCTGTTCATTTTTGAATGTGCTGAAAAAATATCCACTTATTTTGACATGTTTTCAGGTTTCTTGTCACTCAGGACATTTTCATATGTATTCATTTTGAAAAGAATGAAAAAATTCTGGATTTTTTTCCTTTGTGTATACAGAAACTCACTAAGAGTCTTTGAAATATGTTATATGGACTTTTGTTCTAATTATCATTATCTGACATTATTATTCATGTCATTTCCTTGCAAATTTCTATATCTCATAGAGAATGTAATTTAAAAGGTGTCTCCACTCATTGAAACCCATTTATGTGGCATATTTAAGATTGTGCATAAGACTAAAGAGAGCAGTTGTTGAATTAATGCTGATGAAAAATTATCATTGTTAGACTAATATCCTCAAGAAAGGTTAGCAGTGAGGGTGGATTAGGATGATATCTTAATAAATACCCAAACTTTCCACTTTATAAACTCGTTCTCATAATCAGTCCATTTTATATATTCTTCCAAATTTCTTCTAAACTATTATGTATTCAGTATCAAAGACCATCTTGTGTCTCACTTTTCTGAACTTAATGTGTCATATATTCTTTGCTATACTTATCTTTTATTCTGGCAAAACTTTACAAATGTGCATTTTTAGAATATATTTTTTAAGTAAGGAAAGTAACTTATAATTGAATTATTGTTGTTATGACCTGCTCAAAATTTAAGCAATATTTCAAGGCAAATGTTGTCAAGTAATAACTATAAAGCTGACATACCTTTGTTAGCATGGTATATATTAATTAAATTACTTTTGATAGCTGAAATTTAAATAGTGACATGATAGCTTGTCATCACGTCTAGTGCCTCATGAGGTTATTGATAATAGTTACATTTTTTACTGAAAACACAGATCAACAAGAGCCTTGAGACCACCTAGTCCAAGGTTCCATATGGTTGTATTCAGGGCCAAATTCAGGGTGTAGAAGTAGTTTGTTTAGGATGCACTATGTTTAAAAATATTTGGCTTAAACACCATTCAAAGAAGAATGCAGTTTGCTACTGTCTACACTGCTCTTTACAGTGATTAAGGTTTTTCACTTACTTACATTACCTTCTTGACCAATAAAGGTACTTGAATTTCCTACCTGAGAGTCTGAGAACCAAATTTTACATATAGGGAGACAGAAACATTTTCACCATTCTGCATGTGCCCTTTGTTGTACAATAGTCTCCAAAAATGTTTTGGCATATGCATATTTTTATAGTATCTGTTTGCCATATATTAGTTGAACTGCTTAAAAGTATTCTCTAGATCATACCTCTAGGCATACTATCATAATAAAGAAATGTGTGATTTGATAGTGATGCATTTTAAAATTGCAACGTTTGCTCAGGCTACAGGTATTTTCAGTAATTTCTTGGTTTTGGTCCTTTTAAAAATTAATACTGAATATAATTTTACTCTTTAATTTATACTTTTAATAAACACGCTTAATGTAACATATTTGGAAAAAGTTTTTTAGAAGTATTGAGAGTTCCTGGAGAAGAAGTTCTGTTTCAAGACCGAAGCAGCAAATCCTCCCTTCAGTTTCCAGCCTCCTGAGCTGTTCTACAGAAGCCCCACAGACCCCATAATCACAGAATCATTTCCTAGTTCCTTAACATATAAAATCTATCTATCTATCTGCCTGTCTGTCTATCATCTATCTTTCTATTATCTATCTCTCAATCTCTACCTATCTATCTGCCTATCTATCATCTATCTATCCATCTATCTATTGACCTTTCTTTTTTTTTTTTTAATTCATTTATTTGACACAGAGAGAGAGAGATCATAAGTAGGCAGAGAGGCAGGCAGAGAGAAGGAGGTGGGGAAGCAGGCTCCCTGCTGAGCGGAGAGCCCGATGTGGGGCTTGATCCCAGGACCCTGAGATCATGACCTAGGCTGAAGGCAGAGGCTTAACCCACTGAGCCACCCAGGTGCCCCTCTATCTACCTTTCTATCTATCTCTCTTATTAGTTCTGTTTATCTGGAGAACCCTGAATGGTATACTAAAGATCAGTTTATTATATCTCTTTTATAATAAAATGACTCAATATTTGAACCACAAATCATATTTGGATTTAATTGGAAATGGAGGAACTTCATATTATTAAGCTATTTAGGTTTAAAATTGATTGACCTTATTCTGGAATGTTTCTGTTATTTTATTAAAAAAATATAACTTTCTTTTAAATCTTTGCCTGAATTGCAATCTATCTTTTATCAATTCCCTTACCTCCCCACAAAATCCTTTATAACTATGTAAAATTTACTATTCTTATCTGTTCAGCTTCAGCAGATAGTCACACAAGCATTCTTTGTATCTGAAGAGAGTTAGATTATCTTTAAATGAGAAAATATTTTAAGCTATATTGGGAGTGTATAATCTGGTAGTTTAAGTATAAGAAAATAGTCTTTAAAGGGTGGCTGTGTAAAATGAAAGACTTAAGTTTTACAAAACAAAAATTTCTCCATAAAAATATACAGAGTGTTGTCAATGCCCACCAGCTGAAAATAACTAGAAACATAGCTGAACCATGTTGGACACACTGGTACTTGTTGGAATAAGGTAAACTGCGCACCATGGGGAACCAAGGTGCATCTCATGAAGTGGGGATAAGTTTATAGGATTTGAGATTGGGTAAGTGATTCTGTAGAGGGTTGATTAAATCACTCTTTTGTTCTGCATACTTTGAGAAAGATGGGCCCTTTCTATGGTTGGTTATCTCAGTACTTCTTATCTAGGAGGCCAAGAATAGAGTGGGGCGAAAGCTGTATTTGGTAAAAAACAACAACAAAATAAACCAAACCAAAACAAGCCAACAACAACAACAACAACAAAAACCCACAGTTTTTGCTCATGTTGGCTGGCAGATGGGGATGTTTGGTAACAAAAACAGTATTTTTGTTTTTGTCTGTCCTCAAAGATGACTGCTGAGTGGTCTTTTTTATTTTATTTTTTTCTTCTGTTCCATCACGCATATAGACACACTTATCTGATGTTAGTGGTCTGTAAAACTCTTCGGTGTTTGATAAGAGAAAACCACACTTTACTCTTAGATCCAGATAAGCTCCTTGGTGACAGTTCCCAAGAGCTGCTTTTTTCTTTCTCAGATATGACAAGAGAATATATGGTTGCGAACAGGTGGGAGGCAAGGCCATCAGCGAGGATGATTTCACGGAAATGAGATCCAAAGCTGGGGACTTTTCAGGGATGAAGGAGGGAAGGAGAATATCAAGGTGGAACAAGGGAAACATATTTCCTGCACTGGCACATTAACATGAGGATTTGGGGAGATAAAACATCTCTCTTGAGAGAGATACAGGGGAATTTTTCCAAGAGAGACAGTTGAGTTGGAACAAAAAGGTGAAGAGAAACTTCCAAGGAAAGTCTAAAGCTATAGAGATTTCATTGATACCAGACATTTCAGAGCTCAGGAAGGCACAGTCCAAGTGTTTTAGGACATGTGGAAATACTGAGAATTGTATCATAAAAGAGGACATAACAGAATCACATGGAGATTAAATTCCAGAGAATGAAGAATTTGGAAATTCTGGACTTCTTGTGGAACTGATGCCATCGAGGATAGAGAGTAGGATAAAATTGGTTTTGATAATCCCAGTGCAGTTCATGGCAGAAGTGAAGTGGTGGAGGCTGACAGAGAGGTAGGTGTTCTGTGAGAAGTACCCGGAGCTCTTGAGCTTACCTTTGACTTCTTCTGTGAGACTGAATTATGCATGGCCCTCCTCTGAGCCTCAGAGCCTTCTGACCCCTGCTGAAGTGTTACGGCAGAGGGGCATGGTTAGTCCTACTGTGTAGATTTCCTCCCATATTCAGCAACTGGAGATTTAAAGTATTAACAATAATTCAGAAGCACCCAGGTAGCCCAGTCGGTTAAGCATCTGGTTTGGTTTTGGCTGAGGTCATGATTTCAGGGTGGTGAGATAGAGCCCTGCTTCAGGCTCTGCACTGAGTGTGGAGACTGCTTGGGATTCTCTCTCTCCCTCTCCCTGTGCCTCTCCCTACCCCCGACCCCTGTTCTCGCTCTCATCTTTCTCTCAAAATTTAAGAAAATAATAAAAATAAATAAAATAGTTAAAGTATTAATAATTCAAAGATTACCCCATTTAAATTGCCTTGTTTGTGTCCTTCAGATAGGAAACACCTATAGAATTCTACGTAGCACTGGGTATTATACGTAAACAGTGAATCTTGGAATACTACATCAAAAACTAATAGTGTATTGTATGGTAACTAACATAACACAATAAAAATAAAAATAAAAGAATTCTCTGTAATGCAAGCAAATATGGAGAGACTTTGGAAGAGGTCTAGAGCTCCAGGAGTTGTCAAGCATCTTAGATAGACTATGGAAAGTAGGAGAGTTTGGGGCAATAAATTATTGGGAAAGAGTAAGATCAGTTGCAGAGAAAGAATGGATTTAATGATGAGAGGTTTGTACTGAATTATTTTTCCTACAACTGGTCAAGGACAGAAAGATGGGATAAAATATGGATTGTTTCTTTTTTTAGTGAAAACATCTCAAGTAATATAGTCCAATAGTCTCTAAGGGAGTGTCAGTGGAAATATTATAAGGTTATCTTTCATAACTTGATATCACCTCTCCTTGAAATGAGACAAAGTACCTTCATGCTAGGGATGAGAATAACTGTTTTCACTCCAGGATTATGTCTTGCATCCAGTAACATGTCTTCATGTCTTCATCAAAATACTCACTGTCATATTTAAGAATGGATAGCACAAACACTTTATAACCAGATGGATCTGAGCTCAAATCCTGGATATACCTCTGTATCTGGATGTAGTGAGTGGAGCCATTTGTAACCAAACCCCAAATATTAGCTCTGTACCTAAATATTTCTGTTTTAATTCTTTTATATAGTAGAAATATTCAAGTAGATCTTTTTTGACAATAAATGGGTTAGTAAGATTAAAACCAAAGACTTTGACTTTATTTGTATTTTTCCTACAGTTCTAAAGTTGTTACTGCTCCAGCCATTACATGTATATTCTAATCTAGAGCAGCAATGAGTAAAGGAGAAAGGACAAAATTTTGATTTTTTTTTTTTTTTAAGAAGACCTACCCAACAGTGTTTGCTTACCTCTCTTTTGATGGAGCTATGCTATAGAACCACTACTAAGCGGACGCCTGGGTGGCTCAGTGGGTTAAGCCACTGCCTTTGGCTCAGGTCCTGATCCCAGAGTCCTGGGATCGAGTCCCGCATGGGCTCCTTGCTCGGCAGGGAGCCTGTTTCTCTCTCCGTCTCTGCCTGCTTGTGTGCTCTCTCTCTCTCTCCTCTCTGACAAATAAATAAATAAAATATTGAAAAAAAAAAAAAAGAACCACTACTAAGTGTGGGAAGGATGAAAACATGATTTTTTTAAAAACATGATTAATTAAACTGGGCACACCACTTACCTCAATAAAATCAGTGTTACGTTAGTAAGAAAAAGAGATAATTGATTATACCTGAAAAGTCTACTACAGCTAGTCACTGGCTTTATGACTTTGGTTAAGTTCACCTCTCTATCAATTATATTATGTTTAGTGGGGAGGATAAAAATACCTACCTAAAAAACATGTTGCAAATCAAATGAAAAGTAATTAACAAAGGTTTGACACATAGTAAACTTTAAATAAATGGTGGTAGCTGTCAACAGTATTTCATACTGGAACTTTCAGATCTGTATTAGAATCTCACTCATTCAATTCAATATATAAAAATATATAATTTGGACACTTTTGGTATTGAATTATATCAGTATTTCCTTTTTTTCTCAATTTTCCCATGATACCTCTTGCACACTTATTGCCATTCCAAGATTCATAAAGTCTCTTTCTTTAAGTATGCGTTGGGGCTTGAATATTCTAGGAGATAAACCAAAATCTTATGAAAATCTTCAGATATCAGCTATCCTTTTGACTTGTAAAGTTCATGGAACGGTACCCTGTACTCCTAGGAAGATGACTCTTTAGGAAAGCTTAGAATTTCTTTTAACTCTCTTCAATAATGATTTCCAAAGCTCAGATTCCCTTGCAAGGTCTTGGATCACTGCTGTTCTAGTGTTACTTAATACTTACACCAGGGGGCGGCATAGCATTTCCTCTTGCTCTTACATAGACAAACAAGTATAGTAAATAATCATGGATTAATAGATTGGCCAAATATAGTTACTACAGTTTTATTAACTAAAAGTAGCTTTACAATTTCACTGACCAGGCAGTATAAACATGTGACATATCTATGATGTATTTGCTGTAAACTTTATTTTATATTTCACCATGTAAATATTTTCTGCCTTAGTCACATGTGGTATATATAGCAAAATGGAGCTGACATGGGTTGGTGTCCAAGTATACCTTACTAGACTATCATTCTTGGCTGTAACTGTGTCTGTTTTAATCACTGAAGTTGATGGTTCTGGGTTCGTCTAAGTATCTTCAACCAAGTAGTTTTATGAATCTTAATGCCCAATTTATTTTAATGACATAGTTATTAATTTATAATTGAATTTGATGTACATTTTCACGGACTACATTATTAAGCAAAATAAATGGAATAGATGGCCCATTATTTGTTAACACAAGAATAGCTAAAACATGAAATAAAGAATAATGAAGTTGTGAAATATAACTCTATTGCATGATTGCCATAGCTCACATTATAGAAAAAAAGTCGAAAAATGTCTGAGACTTAAATTTCCCAGTTTTACTAAAATTTAATGGAATTTCCTCCATCCAAATTGGTATTACATTTTAGAGAAAGTGTGCAGATTGAATAAAGTAAACACAAACTGTTCTGTTTGTTGCTAATCACTGTGAAATTATTGATACAACACGACAGATAACAGTTTTTAATGGATCAGGATTTAGAAGAGTTGATACTATGATACATGCTGCTGCTACTCAAAAACTCAGGAGACTATTTTTCAGGTAGAATGATACTAATAAAATTTCAGATGTAGCATATTACATATTGTTCTACTGGAGAGCAACATATAAGACAATATATTACCGGGACGCCTGGGTGGCTCAGTGAGTTAAAGCCTCTCCCTTCAGCTCAGGTCATGATCTCAGGGTCCTGGGATCGAGCCCCGCATTGGGCTCTCTGCTCAGCGGGGAACCTGCTTTCCCCTTTCTCTCTGCCTGCCTCTCTGCCTGCCTACCTGTGATCTCTCTCTCTCTCTATCAAATAAATAAATAAATAATCTTAAAAAAAAAGACAATATATTACCATATAATTCCATGGTAAAGGGTTTTGAAGTAAATAATAGTAGGAGTAGTAATAATAATGATGATAATAATAGCAATACTAAGAAAACCATTTGCTCCTCTTTGTACAGTGCCTAACATAGTCCTAAACATAATTTGATGATGTAAGAAAAAAATTGGAAACCAAGCATATTGTTTACCTATAATGTTAAATCTCTCTGTATCAATTCAATTCACATGTGCTATAATCAGTAATTATTCACCTCCCAGGCACTAAACATGCCAACTATCTTGATTCACTAAGAATCTTACCAACTGTTGAAACTATAGGTTATGAGAGATCCTTTTCTCTTTCAGCACCCTACATAAAATAAGTATGGTATCCATTCATGGACACAGGAAAAATAGACATGCACACACATAGCAAAATCATATTCTCTCTCTCTCTCTCCCTCTCTCTCAACTCCCCTCTTGCTACACATCCACCCTAGTCTGAAAAAGCAGAGAGGGTACTTTATTCCAATTTCAGCCTGACTGAATGTTTGTTTCACAGGAAGTACACAGAATTCTACTAACAGTTTTGACCAGATCCAGTGATCAAAAATTATTTATTTGAAAAGTAATTAAGAACTCCACATCCCCCCAACCTCAGCCACTGGTTATAATATCAGATGTCTGAAAATAACTGTGCTAATATTCTGGAAAATCTGAGGTAACTCAATGGCCAAGTTCCCATTGGATGGCCACAATCCTAAGAATCAAAAATAAATAAATAAATAAATACGCATATATACATATATATGTATGTGTGTGTGTGTGTGTGTGTGTGTTCAGAGAGAGAGAGGGGCACAATCCTAAGAATTAAAATAAATATATAAATAAATAAAGAGAGAGAGAGAGAAGGAAGGGAGAAATAGAGGAAGGAACAAGGAAGGGAGGGAGGAAAAAGAATGGTAAAGAAATATCATTATTCTTAGGCAGTTAAAAGTGTAAGAAAACATACAAAGATATGCCAGTTTAAATAATTGGATGATGGTATATCCAGGTTTGCCTGGGATAATCCCAGTTAAGGTTGTTATCCTGGAATGCTTAGTAATGGTACTGCCTTTCACTCTCTGATTTGGATGATGATGTATACTGTCATCCATTAAGTATAGGAATCTCCACAGTGACAGGAATCAGTCCGAAAAGATTTCCCATTCTGTATCCTGGCTGAAGCCCTGCATTATTTTAGGATTTGTAGATTCCTGCCGGAATGCTATGCACGGATATTGTCATTAATATAATACTTGGCTATTTTTTCAACCGAACACTAAACCCTGTAATATCCATTGATGAAAAGAATGTAGTTATTATTTTCCTCACCATTTGGCAGTTTGAATTTAGCTGCATGATGGAAGAAAGGATAGAGGCAGCATGATGCAAAGGCTCAGGACCACATGGAGGTCATCTGAGGCAGCTGCAGTACAGTTAAGAGGAGCAGGGGCCACATCGAGCATCCAATGGCCATGTATGAGCCAAGCCTTGTCGGTGGAAAGATCCTGGGGCTGATGAACCAGCTGCATTCTTCCAAGCAGACTATTTTAGTGGTAGATTTTTCCCGAAGTATTGCCAGTTTTGGTTCCTCAACAAGCCTCATTCAACAAGGTCACCTTTGAAACTGTCAGCTACCTAACACTCTTCCAATGAGTGTATTTTATACTTCATTTAATGAGTTAATTTTTAGTTATTTTTAGTTATTTTTAGCTGAGAAATCTGACTAGAGTTAAGACAACTGTGGAATTGGCAATTTTTTTTCAAGGACATGAGTATTTTGGTTTTATATCTAGAGAGTTTTTGACAGAGTTTCCCTCCCCCTTTGCTTCTCATCATTTCCCATCCTAAGTTTTTACAGTGAAAGGTGCTCAGCCTCTGGAACAAGACCTAAGTTTTAATTCTGGCAGTGTAACCTGGGCCAACCATTTATCTTCTCTTAATTTCTGTTTTTTTTTTAATCTATAAATAACAAAATTGTAATTCATTTTGTCCCTGTTATATACCAGATGTTATTTTAAACACATTATATAAATCATATGTAATTACTGCTAAAATGTTTTAAGATGGGAACCTGTGAACAGGATTATTGTAAGGAGTAAATAATATAAGGAAATTCTCTACTTCAGTGTCTGGCACATAGTTAAACCTATTGTTATTTTTGTCATTATTGATATCTTAAAGAAGGCTTGTCCTCCACCTTCCCACAGCTATCACATGGCCTTGTGCTTTTCAGATAGAACATGAAGGATGCCAAAGGAATAATGCTGAGTTTAGGTGCTTTAGGATGTCCAATGAAAAATAAGTCAGGAAATTGATCATAACATTTAGCATCTATGTATAATCTATGAGTGAATTATCTAGTTTATTCTATGTAGGAAAAATGTTCTCTGGTACACAGATTTCAAACTAGATGATCATAACTATCACCTGAAGATTTAGAAAATACAACATCCTGGACTTCATTTAATATCTATGGGTAGGGTTCAGTAATCTAGCTTTCCTAAGAGCTCCCAGATAATCTCACTGTTCTAGGATAAAATATATTTTGCTTGGTTCCAGCGAACTTGTTCCAGAAGGACACTTGGATGTCACCCACTCATATTTGACATGAGAAGCTAGACCCTGCTCTCCTTCTTTCTTTGGTTTTCTGCCCAACACTCCGCCTTCATCCCATCTCACCCCCAAACAGATTGTTTAAAAAGCAGAAATGCATTCATTCATTGTAAGGAAAAATGAAATTGGAAAAAGCTTAGTTAGAATATAAAGGACATACTCTCAAGTTTTAATAGAGTCTAACATCTACAGAACTGATGAAAATGTAAAGACTTCATGTTATCAGCAGCAAAATATCAAGTTCTAGGTTTAGACTTGTGAGACAATTTAGTTGACTTAGCTAATATCCTTCTCAACCATGTTTTCAATATATTAATTGACTTGAATAAATTAATATATCATGAAGAAATCAGGATAATAGTGCACTTCATAATATTTAATACTTTTCAATGTGTGCTATTTTCTTTAGTCATTGTGTTGAACAGCAAAAGAAATGGTTGAGCTAATAGCTAAACATCAGGTAATTTACAACACAAAAGATATAAAGGTGAATAGCTTTATGAAATTTAAGATGATAATAGGTAACTTTTTTTTTTTAAAGATTTTATTTATTTATTTGACAGAGAGAGTGAGCACAGGCAGAGAGAGTGGCAGGCAGAGGCAGAGGGAGAAGCAGGCTCCCTGCTGAGCAAGGAACCCGATGTGGGACTCGATCCCAGGACGCTGGGATCATGACCTGAGCCGAAGGCAGCTGCTTAACCAACTGAGCCACCCAGGCGTCACAATAGGTAACTTTTTGAAAAGAATATAGAAAATTTAATAGTGATAGCCTGGATTTATAAATAAAATAATATATGCTAATTAAATTCTTATTAAATAATGTGATATATCTCAATTACCCTCTGGGATTAAAATTATTTTAATTTATTTTAAAAAATTGTGCAGGTACAGGGTGTTTATATGTAAGTAATGAATCACTATGTTCTACTCCTGAAACTAATATTACATTACATGTTAATTACTTGGAATTTAAATAAAAACTTGAAACATAGAAAAAAAATTTTGGTGTAGGTATTCTGAAGTCACTATTTACATATATGGGATTATCTTTTATCATTTTTTTAGAATTTTTAAATTTTTAACTTTTGTTTAAAATTTTTATTTATAAGGTGATTTCGATCCCATCAAAATCAATTCTATAATAATTATGTGGTTGAGTCAGACATTATATAATTTGACAAATCATTTGAATGTTTGATTAATCTTATCTAAATCATATTTTCTTTTTTTAAGATTTTATTTATTTATTTAAGAGAGGCAATGCACACAGGCACACAGGTGTGAGGGGGAGGGCTTGATCTCACCACCTCTAGATCATGACCCTGGCAGAAATCAAGAGTCAGTTGCTCAACCAACTGAGCTAACAAGGCATCCTTAAACCATATTTTCAAACTATATTTTCAAATCCCAAGAATAAATAAATACGTTTAATTAAATTTTCAATTACTGAGCACTTAATCTGTGTTAAATCCAACGCTAAAACTTAGGCAAAATATCTCATTTAATCATTTCAGCAATGCTTTAATTTGATAGTTACAGTTGCCATTTTACAAATAAGAAAATTTCATTTTTAGAACTTATTCAAGGTTATCTATGTTGTTTTAATTCATAGCTGTTGTGTGGACAGTGTAGAGAATAGATAGGAATCCTAAGTGCTAAGACTTAATATACATATGCCCATGTCCATTCCGTTTTAACTTAGGAAACAAATAATGAACGTAATGCATTCTCATAATCTAGAAAATATGGATGGCTATGCTCAGTGATTTAGAATTAGGAAATCTGTATATAAATCTTTAAATATTTCCTCCAAATATCATGGTTTCCTTCTCAAAAATAATTTTTAAATTTTATTTCTCTAATAGTTTTCCTGCTTGTGGTACCAAAGTCTGGATACTTGATTAGATTTTGCATTATTGCCCACTTGTGTGTTTATCAAAAAAATATTCAATAAAGACATCTTCATTTTTTTCCAAATACGTAACTGAACATAAGCTAGTTAATTTAGATTAAATGAGTTAAATGGCATATTTTATACCTATTATATATTGCACCAAGGTAGAAAAAATTATGTAGTAAAATATATGGTTTTAATAAAATTCAGGGATTAAGATATTTTTCTAGTACTTTCAATTCACTTTGCTTTTTTTTTTCCTCCAGGTTTGTCAATCCTAATGTTTGCAATCTTCTATTTAGTAACCATTAAGAGTGGTGAAAGTTCTCCAACTAAAGCAGATAATGAGTTGTTTGCAACTTGTTTATAGCTAAAAGAGCACCATCATTTTCTAGGATATATTGTTGGGTTTTTCATTTATAGGAATAAGATAAAAGAAACCGTCCATTTTCTAATCACTCGGCTTTGCAGCACACATTTGTAAAGGGTTGGCTTTCAGCTTTAGACAGTTCATAATGTGTAGGTTATCCTCCCATCTTTCTCAGAAGATTATTTTCAGGGAAAATACAAGAAAATGAAAAGATCTGAAGCCTTTTAATGTATTTTTTGGTAAGATGCTGGTGCTTCTAAATTTATTTTCTTCTAATTGCTGGCTGTGCTACAAGGAGAAGAATGGGGGATGAGTGGGGTGATGAGAAAAGCACCTTGTAATGTCTGAACAGAAAGGAGCCTTGAGTGGCCCTTTGCTGTTACTTGTAAGGAGCTTTCTACTAACTCTATGCTCATCAGTTTGGCCCAAGACTGTATTCTGTGTGTGTGTACATATAATCAAGATAAAAGATCTAAATGAAGTTACAAATTTCTGGGTATCTGGAGGGAATAGGAATATTTTTAAGGATTAAGGATG
This sequence comes from Taxidea taxus jeffersonii, assembly GCA_003697995.1. Taxonomy (NCBI): domain Eukaryota; kingdom Metazoa; phylum Chordata; class Mammalia; order Carnivora; family Mustelidae; genus Taxidea; species Taxidea taxus. The sequence continues at coordinate 45,293 of ML111908.1, read as the reverse complement.
TCTTTATGCTAAGAAAATATTATAGTAACTTTTTGAAGTAGAGAATAAAGGCAACATAATTCATTGTAGAACAGAAGCTAGAAATGAAAACTGTAGAGCTAAGAATAAATGTGATAATAAATATCTTTAGAGACTCACAAGATAATAGCATACCCCTACATTGCATTTCTTCTAACTTTGTATTTTATATGAATATGTATTCATAATACAAAAAGTATGATTTTTAATCAGGCAGTTACCATATTATCTATATTTTACTTATGGAAAACTGAAGAGAATCTAAGGTTCTTGCCAGAGATTTTAAAAGCTGTGAGTGGTTCAGCCTAATATTGTCTTGAGTTGTGTTTCGGTCACAACCGTAATAGGTATTAGTTAATTATATTAATTTTATAATAATAATGCTTTAAACACTTCTATTTTACAAAGAAGAGTAACTAAAATGTCAGTTAATTATACAATGCAAATTTCATGTTATTTTCAAAATTCATATTTTACATTCTACTTTATAACAGTTAATGATCAAACCTGTAAAAAGTAAAACTATATTAAACTAGAATTCAAATATATATTTCTAAAAATAAGTGTGTAAGTATTCCCAGGAAAATATTTTTTTTTTGCTTTTGTAAATTTTAATTTCATATTACATGTTGACATAGGTTTGTCAGAGAGTCAATAGTGAACACTTATACTAAATTAAAAATACAAATTATTAAAGACAGTTTGTATGAAAACATTTAAAAAATAGAGAGTAATAACATTTAACATGACTTGATGAGCTGTTGCCTATCAAACCTTCATACCTGTTTTGTGTCTAAATGTTGCACATAATAAAACTGTAGTTCATTAACTTTCTTTAATACAAGTTAAAAGGAACAAATTGTGTAGCAGAGAGTCCCCCAAATGTGAAATAAAATATATTGCTTTTTTGTTCTATTAAAAAATCTGCTAGTTTTGCAGATTGATTCACTAAAAGGAGAAAGGGGTAAACAATGTCTTTCACCAGAAGGAGGAATATTAGTAAAAAACAAGGTGATATTGTTAACAGGAGATAGGAAGCTAAGTGATCTGATTTTTTATTTTAGCAATCATCTCTCATTAAAAATTGGCAAAAATGAAATCATGTATTTATTCATCAAATATGAATTAAGCAGGATAGTAATATTATCTGATGATTTTCTCTTTCTCCCCTAGTATTTGCTTAGTCATCAGGATATGGAGTCACATCTATTCTCCTTGCCAGAGCATGTTGAAAGTCATCCTCAAGGAGAGTATAATAACACAGTAAGTGGAAAGGCAGGAAAGGAGACTCTCAAATGGAAGACAAAAAATAGTAAATAACTTCAGAGATGTAATGGATATTCTGCAGAGAAGTGTTATAATTATTCGTAGGGTAAAAATGGTATTATTACCTGATCAATATCATCAGCTATAAACTTTAACACTCTACTGACATTTTCATAAGTTCAGAATCTAAAAACAGATAGACTATTATCTTCAACTGTAGTAAATGTTTAATATTTCACAATTGAATATTTGAACTTCAATAATTTTATTTTTATGTATTCAATATATATAAATTATATATTTATATGTATATTTCTTATTAACAATATTAATTAATAGATGATTGACATGTAAGCCAGTAGATAAATAGATTTAGAGATAGACAATTAATGACATAATATATAGAAACAGACTGCTATTAATTTCTGTCAATTTTGATATTTCATAAAAATAGAAAATATACATACACATATAAAGCACTCTTGAAATTTTGTTTCCCCGAACATATTTTCCATGTCTAATATTTTTATATATAATCATTTAGAAAAGCTACTTTCCATATAAAATATCTGTTCTCCTACTTTTAAGAGGTGTCAGATTTTTAAAAAAATATTTAGGTACTTAGGATTGAAATTTAAAACCCTGACAATTTTCTAGTAAAATAGCTTCTAAACTTGCGTATTAGTACTGGTAACAAGTTATTTCCCATTAGCAGTATTTACATTAAAAATTACATATGTACATATATTTGCATAACTTTTATCTATATTTCTAGATGGACAAGTGAAAGAGCATTGGATTTAGAATTTGAAGATTTAGTTCCTTCCTAATTATTCTAATTAACTAAGACTTAGCTTCTGGCTAATTATGCATGATGCTTGAGAAAGTATATATCTGCTCTGAGATACATATATTCACTTATTTTTGTATTCCTGTAACATATTTATTGATTACCTCTGTATGTCAGATTCTGTACTAGGCACTGTTAAAATAATGGAAGGAAATAAAGACACTGCTTCTAGAATGTATTGTCTAATGCAATGATCTCCAAATTAGGATGTCTGCAATATGCTAGAAAATGTGAAACATGATTTATAGGGAACAAGTAGAAATATTAAAAATTATCTTTATATTTGTGATTATCTCATTTCAAAGGGTTTTTAGTATTCATGCCATATCAAAATGCATGTATGTATTGGCATATTAGCTTGAAAGGCTTGTATTAATAAGATTGTGCTATTAAACCAATTCAGAGACTGAATTAGTATAGGGGAAAAGAATGAAAAATGTTAGCGCTAAAGACAATACAATTATTAAAGATGGATTTAATTTTTTTGGTTTGAAAATTTTGAAACATCACATATATGATGCCCCCTACAGTTTTGCAATTAAACATCAATATGAACATACTATGTTTTAGACACATTGCCAAGGATTTTGTTTGAATTAACACATGTTATCTTTATAATGACCCTATTTGGAAGATACTCTGATTATATCTAACTTGATAAGTGCCATTCAAATGCAGGTAATTTGTCTCTGGAACCAAAGTTCATCTCCACTATGTTAACTTGTCTCTCACATGTCAAGTGCATTGATAGAGTGCGATGATGTTGGCAGATCTGGAAGTAAGTATGATATCAATAGCTTTCATCTTTTTTTCACTATTTGCATCTTTACATCATGTCATGAGATATACACTCTTTCTTTTGCTGTGAAGTACTTCTTTTCTCACAGGCATTAATTTACGGTTTTCTGATTGTATTCTTTTGAAATTCTGTTTGAATAATCATTAAAGATCAAGTAAAATTTGAGTCAAATGTGTTGAGAGCACTACATCTATACCTGGAAAAATGGAGCCTATTGAGATAAGTGCTCTGCACCAACAGGAACCTCAATTTTGCACTAAATATTAATGTAATATTTTAAATTATATAAAATGGTGAATGAAAAGCTTTCTTAACTTCTTTGATAGAATTCCATTCCATTTATTGAAAGTGATTCATATCATATATGCTTTGGAGTATATCAAAACATTATGTTCATTTTTATGTCAACTTTAATAATGTATAAGTTTTATAGATTATGGAGTTGCTTTCAGAAAATACTGATAATTTTATTTATTTTATATTAAAATCAAATACAAAGAAGTGTTTTATGTGAGTTAAGTTGTAGGATATGTTCATTTATTCAAAAATATCTACTAGGCATCTGTTGTGTAGCCAGCTATCATGGGGTAGGTGCTAGAAATGTAATAGTGAACAAAAGCACATGTTTCCTGACCTCATGAAACTTATTTAGCAGTGGAGGTAGGTGTTAATCACTAAGTGTATTGCATTAGGTTAGCAGGGCTGCTATAACACTGAATTACAATCTGGGCGGTTTGAAATAACAGGAATTTATCCCCTCACAGTTTGATGCTAAAAGTCAGAAATCAAGGTATTAACAAGGCTGTGCCCCACCTGCACCTTTGGGAAAGAGAACTCTCTTGCCTTTTCTAGGTCCTAGTAGGCTCAGACCTTCCTTGGCTTGTGACAGCAGAAATCCAACCTCTGCTTTCCTCTTTACATGTCACCGGCCTTTCTGTGCCTAAATGTCTCTGTATCTTCACATAACATTTTCCCTGTGTGTTACTGCCTCTTTTCTTACAGACACAGACTATTACTGGATTAAAAGCCCACCCTATTCCAATTGACTTTATCTTAATTAATGACACTTGCAAAGACCCAAATAAGGTCATTTTGAAATACTGAGGGTTAGAACTTCAACACATATCTTTGGAGGATACAGTTCAATCCATAATAGGCATCATTGCAAGCTGTGTTACGTGTCATGAAGGAAAGGTGTAACCAGAATGAGGGCATGGACAGTGGGGAACAGATCAAGTGTGGAATGTAAGAAAGGCTGTGTAAATTTAAGTAGGCAAAGATGACAGGAGGTGGGATTCAGCAGAGAATGGAATGTGCCTGTGCCTTTTGGAGGGGGGACACTTAGCATTTTTGAGAAACTGAAGGAAAGCCAATCCGACTAGAGATTTTAGAGTTGGTCAGAAATTGGTGGAGATGGGATTGTGCATAGGTCCAGAAAGTGCAAGATTTGGGTTTCCTTTGAAGGTGTACTGAACAAATGACCTGACTGTATTTTGAAAATATCACTGCAACTCTTGGGAAATACAAGATGGGGAGGGTATAATAATGGATGCAGACATACCAGCTAAAGGTCCGTTGTAGCAGTCCAAGCTAGACATGGCCTGGACTAAACCAATGTATATGGAGACATGTGTACAGATTTAAAATACATTCAATAAACAAAATCAACGGAGGAAGGATAAATAGCATGCAGGGAAGAAGGTAAAAAATATTTGCCAAGAATGCTACTCTTTTGTAGCATTGAACAAGTGTGAGTACACTCACTGGTATAAGAGGTAGTGATAGTAAATCTTGTTAAAAATGTGTTTTTGGACACGTTGAACATGAAAAGCTTTTTACAAATATTTCAGGAATGTAGTTAGATATATGGAGTTAGAGGTCACAGATAAGGTCTGGATTAGGAGATATATTTTAATAGTTATTGGTCATTCTTGCTTCATTCCAGTTTCCTGTGCTTTCTCACCTCTACCTGAGGAGCAGACTTGGGATTTAGAAAAAACTTGTGATGTTCACTGTACTGAACAATCTCTGGACACAAAGCTAGACTTTTACTTTTTTAATGAAGCAAGTTCCATCATCATTATAAATTTTCAGCAGAAAAGATAATTCTTAAAACTTGGGACTTTTAAGTTGATACTTTTTTCAGTTAATTTTTAAATTCATTATTTTTTCATTCCTTTTTATCTTAAATTCTCAAGGAGAAGAATTGCTATCTATCCATGGACATTCTTTTCTGCTGTATTCATACAGATGGCCAATCATATTCAAAAACAAATGTTCTTTGGGAGATGCTTTTCAGATCTCTAATACTAAGTATACATGAAAAATACAAACACACTGGAAATGAAAGAACTAATATATTTGTAGAGTGTGTGTGTGTGTGTGTGTGTGTGTGTGTATTTTAAGATTAACTAAGAGTGAGTCACTTTAAATTATTCTTCAGAGATTAAGTAAATAAACATAAAAGTAAAATAATGAAAGATAAGGATCTAGAACTAAGAAACAGATTTGAAAGAAAATCTTTAGTAAATCGAATGTCCTTCAATTATTGCCCACAGAATAAAAAAAGAAAATAGCATTTGAAGGAGGGGTGCTCACATGACAAATATGAGATACCGCATTGAGAAACCAGGAATTGGAACAATCTGTTCCCTCTATCAATAGCAGCACTGCACTAACTAAAAGCCATATGCTATTAAGCAGGCAAAAAATGATTCTTTTTATTTTCTGGAAAAGTGAGTAGTAGATACATGAGTGATGATTACTTTGTAGAGTACTCTTCTTTATTTTAGTCATGGAAGAGATAACTAAAAATGGCTGATAACATTATCAAATGTTTCTTAATTGAAATCTATATAGTAGTGACTATATAACATTTTAAAATTCAAAAGTAAATGAAAAGTTAATATGGATAAAATATTAAGAGAATATACTATTAGTGAGTTATGAAATAGTAGAAATAATTTTTTCAAGTAAAAACCTGACATGAAATAAAAAATAAATGTGCATTTTACTTTGACATCAGCCATAGTAACTTCTTTCAAGACATGTGTCCAAAGGCAAAGGAAACAAAAGCAAAAATGAACTTTTGGGACCTCCTCAAGATAAAAAGCTTCCGCACAGCAAATGAAACAGTCAATAAAACAAAGAAGCAATCCACAGAATGGGACAAGATATTCACAAATTACAGTCAGACAAAGGGCTGATATCCAAGATCCATAAGGAACTCCTCAAACTCAACATCAAAAAACAGAAAATCATGTCAAAAAGTGGGCAGAAGACATGAACAGACACTTCTCCAATGAAGACATACAAATGGCTAACAGACACATGAAAAAATATTCATCATTACCCATCGGGTAAATTCAAATAAAAACCACATTGAGATACCACATTACACCAGTTAGAATGGCAAAAATTAATAAGGCAAGAAACAACAAATGTTGGAGAGGATGTGGAGAAAGGAGATCCCTCTTACACTGTTGTGGGAATGCAAGTTGGTACAACCACTTTGGAAAACAGTGTGGAGAGTCCTTAAAAAATTAAAAATAGAGCTACCTTATGCCACTGCAATTGCACTACCGGGTACTTACCCCAAAGAAACAGATGTAGTGAAAGAAGGGCCATATGTACCCCAATGTTCATAACAGCAATGTCCACAATCGCCAAACTGTGGAAAGAGCCAAGATGCCCTTCAGCAGATGAATGGATAAAGAAGATATGGTCTATATATACAATGGAATATCACTCAGCCATCAGAAAGAATGAATACCCAACTTTTATATCAACATGGATGGGACTGGAGGAGATTATGCTGAGTGAAATAAGTCAAGCAGAGAGAGTCAATTATCATATGGTTTCACTTGCTAATGGAGCATAAAGAATAGCATGGAGGACATTAGGAAAAGGAAAGGAAAAGTGAATTGGGGGAAATTGGAGGAGGAAGCAAACCACGAGAGACTGTGGACTCTGTGAAATAAACAAGGTTTTAGAGGGGAGAGGGGTGGGGGAAATGGGTGAGCCAGTGGTGGGTATTAAGGAGGGCACTTATTGCATGGAGCACTGGATGTGGTGTATAAACAAGGAATCTTGGAACACTGAAAAAATAAAATTAAATAAAATTAAATTTAAAAAAACAACCAAATGTACATTTTAATGCCTGCATGAAAGAAAAACCATATTCTCAAATATAAAGCAAAAAGAGAAATATTCCCTACCTTGGCTTTGGATAAAACTGTCATATTCAGAAGAACAGTTAACAGGATTTGGAAAAAAATGAAAAATTATTCCAGACTTCCGAAATATTTTGTGCCATTCTACTAAATGCACATAAAGTCCAAATAAGAACATGACACATATTTCATATTTCTTATATTAGTTGTTCCAAGAAACAATTTATTGACTTGTGTGTATTTCTTAGGATGAGATTAATGGCTATCAAAACCATGCCACTTATACATAAATGATACCTGCTGAATATTACAATAATACACATTTTTTTAAAGATGACATCTAAACCCATCATTTAACACCAGTGGAAGTCTATTGCATTTAGAAGTATGATTGTCATTAAGATGTCCATAGTCTTAAAGAAAAAAAAGAAAGAAACACACACACACACACATACACACAACACACCCCACATGTAATATGTGGCAAGTCAATAGCAATATTATAAATGGTGTTGTTTGGTGGATGGGTTAAATGAAAAAGCGCTACTCAGATTGTAACATTCCACTCGGCCCCAAAGTTTAAGAATCTGAGTTTAAAGGGTAAACATAATCAAGAGGTATTTATAAAAACAGTATAAAGGAATCAATATATTTATTTAGACAGTAAAACAGGCTAAGGATTCTTAGATATGCCTGGCTGTTCCAAGAGTCTTACAGACATTTTGGGCTTCCCCATAATTGATTGACAAGAATAGTTAAAATAATGTTGACTCATTAATCCATTTGCAATTGTCAGTAGATTAAAGCAATTTTGGCTTCCATTTTATTCAAGTGTTTTTTCATATAATGTTGTTAAAAACACTGTAAGAGTAGTTGTGCAACAGTGCTAATGCAGTTAATGCCCATGAGTTGTATGCTTTAAAGTGATGAAATTGGTAAATTGTACATTATGTTTATTTTGCCACAATAAAAAATAGGCCTAAAAGTACTATAAATCTGTGTTTTAGTTGTAAATACGATGCTCCTAGCCTTCTGTGAAAGTTTCTCACCTCCCTTGGGTAAAAATGTAATCTTAGCTGTCTAAATTCCAGTGTTCCCATGAAAATATACAAGCATGTCTGCATGTGAGGGATGTAGTTAGTCTATATCATATTTTTTTCAGACCACCAGCAATGCATATAAAAGACTGAGTTCATGTGCCAACTTGGATTACTTACAGTCTCAAGAAGACACACATTTTCATACATTTTTTAATTATTTGTAATGTAGATTCCAGGTTGTAACTAAAATATGGAACTCCATCTGCAGTGTTCTAACTTCTAGAATACTATAGTAGATTTCCTTCCTTCTACAAGGGACTGCTATGTACTTTTTCTTCCTAAACTAACACCTATTTTCTATTTGTTTTAATTATGTAACATTCTTCATGAAAAGTAGGTCATCATTCGGAATTGATTTCTGTATAGTATTGACATTTATAAGTAGGAAACATAGCAGCTGGTTTTAATAGTGGTAAGTAATGCTGCATTACGAAGTTTGAAAAATCCACCATTTTGGGAATGGGGGTAGGTGGATGGCATGCAATCTGCTTCTCCATATTGGGTTTCAGTATTATATTGCTTATGGCAATAAGTGATTGTCCCATATGTATTGGGAACATTCTCCTATTGCTTTAATGATTAAAACAAGCAGGATACTTTGATTATGTCAAAAATGCACTCATGGTATTATCAGAAAAATTCAGTCTTTCAGATGTCTGAATTTTTAATTCAAGAGCATCCAAATGGCAATGTTAAGGATCAAGCTGATAAGGATGGGAGGGCAGACATAAAAATAAGTATATTTTTTTTCCTTTACTATATACCAATGAGAAGAATATAATTTCAAATTTTATATTTATTTATTTATTTAAATTATTTTATTTATATATTTGACAGAGAGAGAGAGAATGAGAGCGAGAGAGGGTACACAAGCAGGGGGAGTGTGAGAGGGAGAAGCATGCTTCCTGCTGAGCAGAGAGCCCAATGTGGGGCCCGATCCCAGGACCCTGGGATCATGATCTGAGCTGAAGGCAGACACCCAACTGACTGATCCACCCAGGCACCCCTATAATTTTAAATTTTATAAAAATGTTATTTATGAGATTATAAAAAAAATAAGGATTTACTGCTTTCCTATCTTTTTTTCCACACACACAAAACACCTATGCATTAAAATTTTTTGGAAAATTATAGTCAACTTGAAAATTTAAAATTAGTATATAATGTGATATCTTACATTCAGATTGATAAGGAACAGACATTAATCTGGATCTGTATTATCAAAATAATCTGAAGACATAGCTTATTATTTTTTTACTACAGAAAGAGTAACACAGCATAAGTAAGCTGTTATTTATGATGAAAAATAGAAAGCACAAGTGGGTGAAAAGATAGATAAATAGCTAGATGAAAAGGTACTGTTTTGGGGCACCTGGCTGGCTCAGTCAGTAGGACGTGCAGCTCTTGATCTTGGATTGTGAGTTTGAGTCCCAGATTGGGTGTAAAGATTACTTAAAAATAAAATCTTTCTTAAACATTTTTTAAGAGAGGAAAGGTACAATTTTAAGGTGAACAGATTTTCATAAAGTTGTTTCAAGCTATTTTAGCTTTTATGATACAGTGTTGAGTAGAATAAATTACTTAGTGATATATTATTTCATCAGTTTATTTTGAGCAATATTCTTAGTACTTACTGTTAATATTATTTCCAGAGATTAATTGAGATAAAAAATTTAAAGGCAGGCACCTGGGTGGCTTAGTGGGTTAAGCCTTCGGCTCAGGTCATGATCTCAGGGTCCTGGGAGAGAGTCTCATGTCGGGTTCTCTGCTCAGCAGGGATCCTGCTTCCCCCTCTCTCTCTATCTGCCTCTCTGCCTACTTGTGATCTCCCTGTCAAATAAATAAATAAGATCTTCTTTTAAAATATTTAAAGACAATTTATTTTATTTGGATTTTCATCCAACTAAGTATCAACAGACAGTCTAACAGTGAGGATTTCCTAATATGTAATATTTAGAGGGCAGGGTAACCTTCTATTCTTTTGGTTTGTAACCTAGCCTTGATTGTTGTGATTAAGTTGCATTTTGCAGTTTATTTTCAGTGGTGGATTTCCAGCATCGTGGATGGAGTAAAAATGGTCATTTTATAATTTACACACTATTCTGTCTTAAGCTCTATTAAAGACTGTATAAAAACAGAATTTACACTTCTGGAATTTCTAAAGGTGTTTTGGATACTTACTACCTGATAGAGATTAAAATCTACATTTTCATCCTAAACTTAGAGAGCTTTGAAAACAGATTTTTCTCAGCTATAAGGAGATATATACCTTTTACACAAATAATTATTTCAGCATCTGAGTTACATAGAATTAGAATACTTCCAAAGTTCAGAATATGTGCTCAGCAGTACGGTGTGATTGTATATCCACTCATGCTGTTCTCTCTCTTTCTCTCTTTTTTTTTTTTTTTAAGATTTTATTTGTTTATTTTAGAGAGAGCATGAGGTGGGGTGTGGGGGGGCAAGGAACAGATAGAGAATGACAAGCAGACCCCACACTGAGTGCAGAGCATGATGCAGCACTTAATCTCAGGACCCTGAGGTCAGGATCTGAGCCAAAATCAAGAGTTTGAATTCTTAGCTGACTGAGCCACCCAGGTGCCCCTCAGACTGTTCTCTTAACATTTTTGGAATGGTCACAAATCCAGAGGTGATGTCTTTATGACTGAAAATGCGAACATAGCCCTTATATTCTGTATCTAATTACCTAAAGGTCATGTTTTAAACATATGTTTTAAAATACACAATATAGAATTAAGCTAGTGTACTTTAAAAATATTTTGATGGAATGAATTTATAATATCAATAGTATTTTCCTTTCATTCAAAATGGTTATTTACACATGAACCACTCAGTGTTGTAAAAATTAAGATGAAAATCAGTAGAAAAACAAGACATTCAAAGACATTCATGTATGTGCATTATTTAACATCAGAAAAATAATTAAAACCTATTAACAATAAATTCATATGTCTTTATTAATAGATAAAATTATAGTTCCTCAGGTGAGTCTCTACATTAAATTTCTCTCAATGTCTAATTCAGCCCTAACTGCAATGATAGGTATACAGTTAAACAAAATGTATGTTTTAATATGGTGCTTAATACTAGCAATCTAGTGTAGTATAATGCCAATAGCAGAGAAGGCTGAATAGGAAAATCATTAATTATGCTCTGTTTACCATTTTGTTGTCAATGCTGATCATTAAGATGATCTATCTTGACTACTCTCATTAGTACATGAAATGAATCATAATACAATTGAATTTAATCAGCATATCAAAATTTCATATTTGTGCTTTTTCCAGAAAGAATAAATATGTTCATATTTTGCTATCTAGAATGAAGATAATTTATAGTCCATTTTAATTATATATATCTATCTTTCAAATTAATTTGCTTTTGAAAACTGTTTTATCATACAGAAACATTTTGTTATTTAAATATTTTGCATTTTTACTGAACACTCACAACTGTGTTCCATTTTTTCATAACAAAATTGTATTATTTTTCAGAGATCTTGCCTTTAAATGAATTGCATCTACAACATGCCCACACTGAACCAGTCTAATAATTAGTGGGGGCTTGACATTTGTTGGATATTATTAGATGTATGCACAAGTATGCCATATAAACCATGCATTTATAAGGAAGGAAAATATTTTATTTATATAATTTATTTTAATTATTATGACTTCGGGGCACTTGGGTGGCTCAGTGGGTTTAAAAACTAACTTCAGCTCAGGTCATGATGTCAGAGTCCTGGGATTCAGCCCTGCATAGGGCTCTCTGTTCACAGGGAGCCTGCTTCCCCCTCTCTGCCTGCCTACTTGTAATCTCACTCTGTCAAATAAATAAATAAAATCTTTAAAAATATATAAAAAATAATAATAACAATAAATTTAAAAAATTATGATTTCAAAATTTGTCCTGATTATTAAACATTCTTTAAATTGCACAGATAACTGGGAGAAATTAGGAATGGATTCCTTATAGGAAGCTGTTCAAGTTAATGCTCAGTTAGGTCACACCCCAAGTCTTAAGAACTGTCAGTCTTGGGATTCTTAATTCATTAAACCAACATTTTCCTGAAGTGACCTTCACTTTCCTAGAAGTGTTTAGAAGGAATTAAAACAGAAAAAGATGGGGCACCTGAGAGGCTCAGTTGGTTAACCAGCTGCTTTTGGCTCAGGTCATGATCCCAGGGTCCCGGGATCAAGCTCTGCATTGGGCTCCCTGCTCAGCAGAGAGCCTGCTTCTCCTTCCCCCTCTCTCTCCAGGCTTGTCCTTTCACTCTCTTTCTGTCAAATAAATGAAATAAAATCTTAGGGGCGCCTGGGTGGCTCAGTGGGTTAAAGCCTCTGCCTTCGGCTCAGGTCATGATCTCAGGGTCCTGGGATCGAGCCCTGCATCGGGCTCTCTGCTTAGTGGGGAGCCTGCTTTCCCCTCTCTCTCTGCCTGCCTCTCTGCCTACTTGTGATCCCTGTCTGTCGAATAAATAAATAAAATCTTAAAAAAATAAAAAATGAAACAGAAAGGTGAACTGGTTCATTTGGCATTTATTCAACATAGGTTCTGAATTACTGCAATAGCCTTATATGCCAACCCGTTATATACTTTGAAAATGTGTTTTTCATTCCATAGTGAGAATGAACTTTTAAAAACACAAGTATAATGATTTTAACACATGCCCATAACCATTTAAGAACAGTTTTACTGGACACATTATTTTTAGGGAAAAGTAAAACTTATATAGTCATATGTAAATAGTTTTACAGTACTAGAAATAGGATTGTTTCCATCCTATTATTCTTCTTCTCAAATCTGACCACTCTGATCTGTTAATTTAAGACTTCTTCTTGCAGTTAATAGCTTGACCTGTGTGGCCAGTTTTTCTTTCCCTGAAATATTCTTCTTCTTCTTCTCCTTCTCCTTCTCCTTTTCCTTCTCCTTCTCCTTCTCCTCCTTCTCCTTCTCCTCCTTCTCCTCCTTCTTCTCCTTCTTCTCCTTCTTCTCCTTCTTCTCCTCCTCCTTCTCCTCCTCCTTCTCCTCCTCCTCCTCCTCCTCCTCCTCCTCCTCCTCCTTCTTCTTCTTCTTCTTCTTCAGATTTATTTATTCATTTGAGAGAGTGAGCAGTGGTGAATGGCAGGAAGGGCAGAGGGAGAGGGAGTGAAAGAGAACTCTATCAGACTTCTCACTGAGTGCGGAGCATAGAGGCTTATTTGGGGTTGGATCCCACAAACCTGAGAGCATGATGTAAGCCAGAACCAAGAGTCAGACCTTAACTGACTGAACTGAGCCACCCAGACACCCCCTGAAATGTACTTTTTTAAAATTTACTTTGGTGAGTATCTTTGTGTGAATAGGTCTATTTTCCCCCATTTTGGGAGAAAGCATATTTATATTTCTGTAATTCATAAGAATAGATTTTATTATGTAAAAATTAATGGCGGTATTTCTCTCATAGTATTACAGTTGTTTTTCTAGTGTCTCTTATTTTTCCTAGTTCAAATCAGTGGCTGGTTTAGTTACTTTTCCTTTGAAGTTGCTTTGTTTTGTTATTGGCTTTTCTTTCTATCTTTCTTCCTTTCTTTCTTTCTCTCTCTCTCTCTTTCTCTCTTTCTAAGATTTTATTTACTTGAGAGAGAGAGAGCACAAGCAGGGGGAACAGCAGTCAGAGGGAGAGAGAGAGAGAAGCAGGCTCCCCTCTGAGCATGAAGTCCAAAGCAGGGCTCATCTCAGGACCCTGAGATCATGACCTGAGCCAAAGACACTTAAACAACTGAGCCATCCAGGAACCCCTCTTACTGGCTTTTTTTAACACAGTTTTTTCCTCTGCTCTTCTGCTATTTCACTATGATATGTCTAGGTATCTCTAGGTATGGATTTCTTTTTTCTTTTTTAAGATTTTATTTATTTTTATTTGAGAGAGAGTGAGAAATAGTACATGAACAGGGGGTTGAGAGAGAAGCAGGTTCCCCACTGAGCAGAGAGCGAGATGTGGGGCTCAATCACAGGACCCTGGGATCATGACCTGAGCTGAAGGCAGTCACTTAATCAACTGAGCCACCCAGGCTCCCCTAGGTATAGATTTCTTATTAGTTATCCTGATTTGGAATGAGTGGGGTCCCAGATTTAATTAATATCTTTCAAGTTTTTTGGAAAATACTCAGCTATCATCTCTTTGAATGTTGCTTTGTGATTCTTCTTACTATTAATATCTTCCAGAGCTCTGTTTAGATTTATGTCAAGACTTCTCACTGTTTCTCCACGTAATATAATCCCTCTGTATATGCCTGGGCAGAAATATAAATATTTGGGGAGGTCATTCATCCAGTTCACTGATTCTTTCATCAGTTTTATACAATATACTACTACTTCACCTATCCATTAAAAAAAAATCTAGTTATAATTTAAAGATGTCAAAATTGCATTTGGTTCTTTTTTCCCTTTTCAGATTTATTTTCTCTAGGAAAAATGTTATATTTCCTTTTATTAAATTTATTTCTGAGAATTATAATTGAAATCTTTGCATTTATGCATGGTGCCTCTGTGTATGTGTGTGTGTGTGTGCGCATGTGTGTGGGTGAAGGTGTTTTTCTTTCATTGTTGAATTATTCCATGTTATAATGAGGCATTAATTTTCTTGAAACTTTGTTTATAGGCATTATTTATGTCCTAGGTTAAGGGTGGGTTCATATGGTGTCTGCTTCTGCCTGCCTAAATTAAGTTCTTTCAAAAAATTAGTTTTGGAACATGTTTTATAAAGTGAATTTGGACACTTTGGGAGGATTAACATTTCAGATGGTACATGTAGTTTTTCCTTTCCCCTTGATGCAATGTCAAAACAGATACTGATAATATTTCTGGTTGTCAACATCTTTAGATGAGGCAGTTTAAGAAGATTGCGAAAGGAATGTTATATTTCTTGCCTTCCCTTGTTTATTTATTTTAGAGGATAAGGTCCAGCTCTATTGGGAACTTCTTGTTCATTTCCATACCTTAGATGCATCCCATTATAGTTCCTGTCTTCTGCAATCTGTATATAGTGTCAAAGCTGTGTCTCAAGATCTTAGATTTTGTAGAAACACTCAGTGAGAATGCTGGCATTGGTATCTCCTTATTTCCTTGGTCTCTGGTTTTTATTTTTTTTTTTCGATCCCCAATGTCTTAATGTTCATGGTAACTCATTGATGAATTTAAAATTGTTTCTTTAAAAAAAAATTGTCCACTGCACTATTCCTTATGTTTCACGTCAAAAGAATGAAATATCACCATTTGCAATGATGTGGATGGAGCTTGAGTGTATTACGTTATGTGAAATTAAGTCAGGCAGAAAAAGCAAAATACCGTATGATTTCACTCATAAACGGAATTTAAGAAACAAATCAGATGAACACATGGGAAAAGAGACAGAGAGAGAGAGAGAGAGAGAAGGAAACAAACCATAAGAGACTCTTTTTTTTTTTTTTAAAGATTTTATCTATTCATTTGACAGAGATCACAAGTAGGCAGAGAGGCAGGCAGAGAGAGAGGAGGAAGCAGGCTCCCCGCGGAGCAGAGAGCCTAATGACGGGCTCGATCCCAGCACCCCGGAACCATGACCTGAGCAGAAGGCAGAGGCCCTAACCCACTGGGCCACCCAGGCGCCCCCATAAGAGACTCTTTATGATAGATAGAGATTTGATGGAAGGAGGTGGGTGGGCGTTGGACTAGATGGGTGATGGGTATTAAGGAAGACATTCGTCCTGTTAAGCACTGGGTGTTAAATATAAGTGTTGAATCACTAAATTCTGTTCCTGAAAACAATATTACACTATATGTTAACTAACTAGAATTTAAATAAAAATTGGGAAAAAACTATCCAAAATTTTAGTTACCTCAGTTAGTAGTAATATTAATCTCTAAATATATATTTTCTTATAAAATAAATTATCTTGTAACAAACTCTACCATCTAAAAGAGAGGAACATGTGAATTTGGAGAAACAATTCAAGCACTGACTTTTGAAAAGGGATCCTTTATTTTATTCTTTTTACTATAGTAACTGATTTCATAATTACTATGGCAACAAGATTTTTACAAAATTTAAAAACCTAAGTTACCGAAGCCACCCACAATAAGTAGTAGTCAAACAGAAGAACCATTAAAAGTGTCCAAAAAATAGATTTCCAACTATTATAAAAAATGAAATAAATAGCAAAACCAAAACAATTAGTCACATACTAAATTATATAATTTTCACTAAATATTTTTCTTATTGACCCATATGTCTCATTTACATGGGAAAAAATTAAAAGGGAGTTATTTTAAAAATCTATGCCTTCCAATACATATCAGTTCATTAAAATTGACAGTTTATAATTCATTAACCTAAGGATCTTACAAGAAATTTTCAGAAGAATTAAAAAACATTAAACTTATATGCATAAACATAGGTGTAGAATTAACTATATGACCATACCTGAAAAAAATTCTGTATGTCATGGGTATCATTAGGTGACTGTTAGTGTATCAAATTTAAAATATTTATTTAGCCATTAAAATCATGTGTGTAAAGAATGTGTAGCAATCCGAACAATTTTATAATATTAATAATACAATGTTAGGGAGAAGAGGCAACATTTACATTTAAGTTTATATGATTGCATATAAACTGATAGGAAGAAAATTTTAAAAGTGAAAGTGTTTATGTTGATATGGTGAGGTTGTATATGCTTTTAAAGCATGCTTCATGTATTACCATTCTGTTCTTATAATCAATATAACCTTGGTTTAAGTTATATCTAACTCAAGATAAACCTAATCAAGATTTACTATTTTTTTTAAATATCCATTTGCCATCCAAAACTGTAAACATCTGTTCCAAATTGGATAGTTTACAAATTTATGTGGTGATAATATAGAATAATTTGACATGTGGACCAGTTATCATTTCTAGAATAGGGTCTTCAAGCCAACTCATAAAATCAAATTTCCAAAATTAAAGTCCTAGGGAGAGTTTCCTGCATTTTTCAAAGCTATATATGTAAACTTTGTAATAAACTAGATTGGTGACCAAGAGGAATGAATTCAGGATACTGAGAGTTGTTAGATGGGTAAATAGAAAACAGTTGCATACAAATATATAACAAATGCTTCAAAGTACAATTTCAATTTCATGTACCATGAGAAATGAAAAACCTATCTATATTAATCATGATTGCTATAAATTATCATAATATTAGCCAAAGCTTCAATATTAAAAAAATAATTGAATATTCTGAAAGTGCTTCTTGGACTAGATATAAATGACTTTATTGAATGTGCATGTTCTTTTGGGCACACAAGGGAAGAATAGAAGAGGGGATGTAGTGTAATTATTTGTTCTAGTTACTGCATATTATGTCCCTGGCCTTATGCTGGGTGCTATGGATACAAGGATGAATTATCTCCTAAGGGGCTTAAAAGGAGAAAGCAGTCACAAAATACAAATGCTTGATCTGAAATCAATATATTAAAAAAATAAGTACTCAGGCAATCTCTGACTAATGACTGAAAAGCAGGGTTGGTCTTCCATGATGTCATGTGGTCTTTTTTAAGTCCTTTCTTTATTGCTTAATGGTGCTTTCCTTATCATTTTTAACCATCAGTTCTCTGCACTGCAGCAGATTCCAATGAACTCGAGCTCAAATTTAAGTGACTGATCAGGACTTGTATTTCACATTCCTCAGGGATTTTATACTACTTCCTCATTTACAATCTTTTACAACTAGACAAGATCCTAGAGATTATGTATTTCACTTCTATTCAGAAATTTGATATCTGCAGTCCAGAGAACGGCTGTGTGACCTGTGCAAGGTCATTAGCTATTAAGTCATAGAGTGAAGACTCCTCCATTCTCCATTTTAATAAGGGCAAGAAATCTAAGCTGGACACCTGCTCTGGTTATTTACAAGAAGCTCTTGATGCCAAATATTTTTTTCTAACCTTTTACTTCCTCAAAGGAACACTGTAGAGAAATACAAGTAGGTCTAATACAGTGTTTTATTTGTTTTGTGGCTACAGATTAAAAAGAAATTCAAAATTCTTTCATTTGTGAAAGGATTGCTTTTAAATGCAATTCTACACAAAAGTAATATTAAAATAAAATTTTAAAGTATAAAAACTCAAGGTTAGTTTGCTCATCTATCACTTATAATGGAAGCTATGCAACTAATGATCCATTCATCATTTTGAAATTCTACTTCCAATGTGTTAGGCTGCTAAACGCCTGGAGATCCAGGGAACTGGAGTGAGGCTATTGTATTAAAATAAAGTACTTTATAGTTGCAAAGTATGAACAATAAACTCTTTCAAATTACCAAGAGCTATTGTTGAGTATAAGTACGTTCTTAAATATATGACACAAAAATGAAATAAACCATTTAAAAATAAATTTTAAAAATTGATTATTAAAATTGATCAAAACATTAAAAAAGAAGTATTGTTTGGTATTTTTACAGATAAGATTTTTAAAATATGTGATACAAAGTTAAATAATTTTGGTCTGTGAAAATATTCCAACACCTATATCACTGTTGGAATTAAAGCATACTGACATTTGGCATCTGTGTACATTTCTGAGTCTCTTTGAATTTAGTGTGTCTATAGGTAGTGATAACAAATTTTAACCCTTACCTAAACAAAGCATAGATAGGAATCTACACCTCATTTCACTCATTATACTCATTCCACTTCACCATCTAAGCTCCTATCCTGTAACAAAAACAAAACAATACTGGGTAACAAACATTGGGAATATATTCCTAACTAAATATAGGGAATTTGGAGATACCCTTTATTGCACTAGATTTTAATTCTGTAAATGTGTTAAGGTGTACAATGTTATGTCTGCTTCATTGATATGTTACTCAAGGTAATAATACTAAAAGCCCCTGGCATAGCATCTTTAACGATAATTGTTTCTGCATTTTTTAAATGAGACATATTTAATGCTAACTTTGGAAACTTTTCAGTATATTTAACAATCAAGACAGCACTGGCACCATTCAAAAAAAGTACATAACTTACACTTGGTACATAATTAATATTAAGGTTGAAGACAGAGATTTATCCACATTTTCCAGATGAATTAAATGGAATTTGGGAAACAATAATTGAATTGTTAAATTGATAAGTTGAGTTTTAATCTACAGATATCTTTTTTCCTTCTAAAAATAGATAACTTTGGTTTATGAAACATAAAGCACCAAAAAACCAGACCAAAACAAAACAAAAAAACCCAAACCCAATTCTGAACCAGAATAAAGGCAGGTACTATATTAACCTAGCAAGAACTTAACTTTATGAACCACTGAGGCGATACACTTGCATCTTGGAGAATGTGAATATGAAGTTATTTGGATCAGGTTAGTAGATTTCTATGAGAAGGAGCAAACTATATAAAGAGCTGACATATTGAAGCAGATATAGAAAGTTAAATGAAATTAAAGTTCAGAAGCCACCTGGTTGCCTTAGCAGCATTATTATAACAGACTTGACAAAACACTTTATATCCACACTGGTGTTGGAAACTGGGTACTTTTGCAAGCAGTTAATAGAAGATCATGATACCTTATTTACTTTTTTGTAAGTAAATAAGGAAGTATATCAAAAATTTTAAATGTTCAAGTACTTTACCCCAGTAATTCTATTTGTAACAGATTTTGAGTAGTCATCTCCAACAAGGTATAAATATGACCTAGTTTCATATTTTCGATAAATTATTTCAACTATATTCTGCTTAATTATCCTTTACTTTTCCTTAATGGCTACTTTGGCAGATTCTACTACATTTGATTAACTTTTACTTATTACACTAAATATAGTTTGGTTTTAATTATCAATCTCATATTCAAATGAAATTTCCAAACTACTTTCTATTCTCTTTCTTCACATCAGTGGATCCACTTAATTGGAGTATGAGAGGCGAAAGGAAAGGAAAACAGTTAAGTTTCACTTTCCTTGTTTGGCTAGAATTGTAGTCTTTTAGTAAAAAATGGCAACTTTTCAGTCTACCGTTAACACCTAGGATGTCTCCAGTTAGTGGATACAATTCTTGCAATCTAACCTAAGTATATAATCACAAATGTGCAAAAAATATCAATACAAGTTTACACATTTTAACATTTTTTGTAAAAGCAAAATAAGTAAAATAAAATAAAGTAAGAACAATCTAAATGTTTAATATGAGGGGAAGATTTGGAGTTGGTCTTATTTTAAAGCTAAACTTTGGAGTTATACCTCCATCCTCATCTGAATGAGCACCATCTGAGCTCTAGGATGGATCCTGGCATGCATTCACATAACAGTCAAACGTTTTTGTAAAATTTGCAAAATTAAGATATTTCAAATGCAGTTGGTTAAAACTGTTGTTCCTTTTCAACTTCTTGAAAATATAAGTAGTATCTTAGTCTATCTGATGTTCCTTGTGCTGTATAAAGTCTGATGGTTACAGAAAAAAATTAATGTGGATGATCACCACTGTGATAGTGAAATGGACTGAGGAAAAAAGTACTGAAGTTATAAAATCGATAATTCCCAAATTTCAAATTCTTTAGTAAGTCAGTTAATAGATCAAAACTACAAATTGTGGGGCGCCTGGGTGGTACAGTGGGTTGGGCCTTTGCCTTCGGCTCAGGTCATGGCTCAGGTCACCTGGGATTGAGCCCGGTGTCAGGCTCTCTGCTCAGCTGGGAGCCTGTTTCCCCTCTCTCTCTGCCTGCTTCTCTGCCTGCATGTGATATTTCTCTCTCTGTCAAATAAATAAATAAAATATTTAAAAACACGTACAAATTGATTACAGAATTATGTAGTTAAATATAGTGTAGCAATAATTTTCAATCATTTTAATTATTCTTTTGTATTCCTTAATTTTTTATTTTGTATATTTTATTTTATTTTTAAAATATTTTATTTGTTTATTTGATAGAGAGAGAGAGAGAGAGAGAGGGAGACCGGGAGAGAGGGAACACAAGCAGAGTGGGAGAGGGAGAATCAGGCTTCCAGCTGAGCAGGGAGCCCAATTCGGGGCTCGATCCCAGGACCCTGGGATCATGAACTGAACAGAAGGAAGATGCTTAAAGACTGAGGCACCCCTAATTTTGTATATTTTAAAGAAATATTAATTACACTCAAATTCAGTTACAATAGAAGACCCTTAACCTTGTGGGAACAAACAATCTTATGGTAGGCAGGCTTATAACTCCCCACAGGTGTTCACATAGTAATCCTTAAAACCTATGAATATATGCACTTATATGGGAAAAGTAACTTTGCATATGTGATTCAGTTAAGGATCTTCAGGTGGGGAGATTGTCCTGGAGAATTTAGGTGGGTCCCATGTGATCACAAAGGTCCTTATAGGAACAGAGAGAGGCCAATTAGAGAGAGGCAGAGAAGATATGATGACAGAAAGCTGATGTGGGAGAGGAGAGAGAGAGAGATTTGAAGATGCTGCACTGTTAGCTTTGAAGATGGAGATAAGGAAGGCAGGAAGCCTGTACCACCTAGAAGCAGGAGAATCTCTTTTCCTGGTAAGGAAATGGATTTTCCTCCAATCTTTGGGAGTAACACAGCCCTGCCAACAATTTGATATAAGCTAAATAAGAACAATTTAAGGCTTCTGACTTCCAGAATTGTGAGGTAATGAATTTATGTTGTTTTAAGCTACTGAGTTTGTGGTATTTTGTTACAGCAGAATAGGAAACTAGTACAAACAGAAAGAAAATATTTGCGGTGTTTGTCAGCGCTAAATTTTCATTAAATGTTTATGTTCTTCATTGAAAATAACCCTATTACTCAAAAATTTTTATTACTGAATTTTATTGTTTTTCATTTTTTAAAAAAGGTATAAATATGACACCTACTGATATTGGATCTTCCAGTACATAAAAGAATGGTTAAATTTTACACCATATTTTTCTTCTTTTGAAATAACTAAATATCGTGTTCTGATGATCAAGTAGATATTGTTATCAAAGTACTTTGGGAAAGACCTCAAGCTTTTATAATTCTTTTTTTTAAATTATATGTATCCATTGGGAAGATAATATATACACATTCAACAAGACAGTTTCTTTTCTTTGACAGTATAAAAACTTTTTCATCTAAAAGAACTATATATTGTCTAACACTGAAAAAGATTTCCTATGAAAGTTTAACAATTTAAGTCAAGCCAGATGCTCCATTTCAAGAATAAGGAATATCATGGCAGTAACACCAGAAACCTGTCTACTTGTTTTTATTTAGAAGTCATTAAGCACTATAGCAAAGTAACTAGTTATGCTGTTGGAGGTACTATAATCACTTTGCATGGAGAGTCAAGTATGGAAAATAACACAATAATGATGAATTTAATATTTATATGGCAAAGGTATTATTAAAGAAAGCAAATAAAACATGTTATTTATAATCTTACCCCTTATACTTTAGTAAATCTGGGTTAGCTAATAAGTTGAGCATAATGGGTGTTGATTAATTTGACAATTCAATATCTCATTCTTAATTGCTAGAATATTCTAACTGAATTATTTTTTTTTACATATAATATTATCTTTATCAAAATACTTGTCCTAAAAAGCGTGCAAGAGTTTTCTTATTGAGAATCCTAATGCTTTTTATCCTCCTTCCCTGAAAAAGTTTTATTTATTTGTTTGTTTGCATGCTAGTTTTTTAACACACTATAGTCTTCAATGGGTTATTTAAGGTTACAGATTTGCACATACTTATTGAAATACTACATAGATGGGGAGCCTGGGTGGTTCAGTCTTTAAGCATCTGCCTTCGGCTCAGGTCATGATCCCAGGGTACTGGGAACAAGGCCTGCATCAGGCTCCCTGCTTGGTGGGAAGCCTGCTTCTCCCTGTCCCACTCACCCTGCTTGTGTTCCCTCTCTCACTGTGTCTCTCTCTGTCAAATAATAAAGAAAATCTTAAAAAAAAAAAAGAAATAGCTCATAGATAATGACATAATTAAGGAAATAAGAAACATTATTAATTCTCAATTATTGTCTCTGATCAGAAATGGAAAGAAAGGGTATTCACTACATAAATTATAAAGAAGGTAAACAACTTGCTGTAGTGAACATTAGTTAAGACTAAAAAATTGTAAATGTCTTTATCCAAATGTTCATTAACTCAATGCCTAAAATGGAATTTTATATTCATGGTTCTTCCATTAAAACAAAACCAATACTGGGGTGCCTTGGTGGCACAGTCTCGTAAGCTGCTGCTTTGGGTCAGGTCATGATGTAGGGTCCTTGGATCCAGCTGCATAACATCAGGCCCCCTGCTCAGTGGGGAGTCTGCTTTTCCTTTGCTTTCTGCCCTCCTCCCATGCACTCTTGCATGCTCTCTCTCTCAAATAAATATAAAATCTTTAAAACAAAACAAAACAACAAAAAAAACCAATACTATGCCAATGAAATATTCATTAATTTAAACTTTCTTCTGTGTGTGTTGTTCAACATAATTTTTGACCATTGTACAATATAGTTGAATACATAATCACTTTTCCATGTGAGGATGGAGTATTTTCTCTCACTTTATTACTCCTTAAATCACTTTGAGTCTACCATGCTCGATAGTGATCATTATATTTGTATTCAATCTACATGTACAGCTTTCTGGCATAAAATTTCAAAGTTATTTCTACTAAGATATTTTTCAGTGCTTTCTGTAAATATTTTGCTGACAGTCTATGAAAAGCATTAATATACAGGGCTATATATTGGATGTATAATAACATTATTTTAAGACTATCACACAAATATTTTGTAATAGTGTTTCTCATCTGTGTTGAATGTAGAAGCATGGACAAAACATTAGGAGGAAATGGTTTTTTATAGAAGAATCTATTTATGCTCTCTGATATCATTAATTTGACACATTATTTAGGTTGTCTTCTCCCTATCTTCACTATTTCAGTTCAAATCTGCCATTGATGTTGGCAACATGAAAATAAAACAGGGCATTTAGGTGCAGTCATCTTTATTTTAAGGAAAAAGAACAAGAATAAGAAGAAAGATTTCCCTGTGGCTTGAAGGATTTAGTCACATCAGTGGATGTTTAAGGTTATAGGACCAAAGTGTGCCAGCTCTGATCATTTGATCCTTAGAGAAGCAGCCTAGAAGCAAGGACATTCTAATAACAGTACATATTGTATGCACTCTAGTAACACACACATTCTGGCCAGATCTTGGTTTCTAATACAATTTCCCACTAAAAGGACCTGGGGCACCTCAGAGAAATAATTAATTCTAGAGCTGGGTCAGGAAAAATACTAGAGGAGTCTGGAATATTTTTATTAAGCAAGAAAGTAACAAGGTGTTTAAAAAACTGATGGAGGCATGTGACGAAGACACAGGGGCTAGTTTGAAGGAACTCACACTGATTAAACCTGGGATAAACTGAATCTCAACACAAAGGACAATATTGACAAAAACGAATTAAAAACCATTAAAGAATGGGAATCCATGAGTCAGTGGGTGCCAATATATGTTGCACATTGGAATCACTTAAGGATTGTCAGGGTCTCACTTCTGGATGTTCTGTTTTCATTGGTATGAAGCATGAATGGAACATCAGATTTCTTTTTTTCCCTTAAAATTCACCATGCAACTATAAATAATTGGAAAAAGAATAACTTTTTAGAATGTATGTTATTTTTAAAATATTTGTCTTATAAATAGAAGAATTTTAGCTTTTTTCCCCTAGCCTTTGCTTGACAAGATGAGGAAACTGATATCCCCAACATTTGTATCATTTGGGGGCAAAGTGGAACATTTTCCTGTTCTGAAAAATGACTTATTCTAGGGTTCTTGCCATAGTGCATTTTGTGTCAGATTATAATGTTCAGAGGCTCCAGGGACTGTAAGAAAACAGACACACACAGTAATATGATACTGGGGGTTAAGTAACTTACCTTTTTCCAGTTCTTTCTATCCCCTCATTTGCCCTGCTATTTCTGGAACATAAAAGTCTTGAACTTTTAGTGTTCAAGGTGTTTTATTTTAAATAGTACATTTCAGTGGCACTAGTTTGCTACTTAAAGGTCAATTTTACAAAAGATGATTAAATTCAATTTAATTCCATTTTTCACTTATGTTCTCTGATTTTATTAACCTAATCTGTTTTTACTAGGAATTAGATCACAGTATTTCCTATTTTAATTCTTAAACATGGATATTATCTTGTGTATCTGAAAGTATCAGAAAACTAGAGAGGTCTTGGGTTGCCTGAGTGGCTCAGATGGCTAACTGTCTGCCTATGGCCCAGGTCATATTCTCAGGGCCCTGGGATCAAGCCCTGCATCTGGCTCCCTGCTCAGCGGGAAGCCTGTTTCCCCCTCTCTCTGCCTGTCTCTACCTACTTGTGATCTCTCTCTCTGTCAAATAAATAAATAAAAGCTTTAAAAAAAAAAGAAAGGAAAAAAGAAGAAAACTAGAGAGGTCTTGGGATAAGAATATGATACATACTTCAGTTTTCTCTATCTCCCAACTAAGTGCATGGATTAGGGCAGAGCACAGGAGATGGCTCAGGGGCTGTGTGTGTGTGTGTGTGTGTGTGTGTGTGTGTGTGTGTGTGTTTCCCCAATCATAATGAGCATAATGAGAACTCTTCCAAAACAGCCTTCCCACTTCACTTATTCATTTTCTCTATTATTTTTTCAATATTTTTCTATATTCAGTTCATTCAGTGCTTTTAATCATGAAGGTGTTTTAATTACCAAAGTCCATACTTTTCATGACTATCAAAATTAAGTCCTTAAATACTTTTTGGCTGTTTGGATGTTAGGAAACATCTTACATAAAAATGGGGTTTATTTTCTAGGGTATTGCCTTTTTTAGAAGTTATATTTCAGATACTTTAGATCACTATCACTTTATTCTTAACATATACTATTGCTGTTTGAATTTAATAGCATTTCAAAAAATGTGTAAAATATTTTTAAATTGCTACATAATGATATAACCATGTGATTTCAGTCATTTATGAAACAATATCAATTTCTTAACCTGCAAGTTTTCCAAGTAATGCCTTATTTCATATTTAATTGCAGTGAATGGGGCTTAAAATTAAAATCTTCTTATAGAACTAGGGGCATTTTTTCACTTAAGAGACCAGTTTTAATCTGCTGTAGGTGGTTCTTTTAGAACTCGTGATAATTATATAGTAAATGAGGAGAATATAAGATGTAAATTATTTCATGAAATATTTTCCCCAACCTTGGAAGATATTTTAGCAGAAGGAAACTTTGTACTATGCTAAAAAATGCATAATGTTTACAATGAGGACTTGATGCTCTCTGGGGAAAGAGGCTTAGAAGAACATTTCTAATAATGTCTGAATGATTATTTTAAAACTTTTCCATATTTGCCAAAAAAGACTTTCTGTTTGAGAACTAGCTAACATTTTATTACTGTATTCCAAATATAAAA
Source organism: Taxidea taxus jeffersonii (assembly GCA_003697995.1). Lineage (NCBI taxonomy): Eukaryota > Metazoa > Chordata > Mammalia > Carnivora > Mustelidae > Taxidea > Taxidea taxus. Next base: position 18,628 of record ML111908.1, on the reverse strand, counting down.
ATTGGAATGATGTAGTATTATCATCTGAAATGAGTTATGGTCAGGTTTCTAATGTGCTAGTAATTTTGTTTAAAGCAGGAATGGGAACACTGCAGTAACTTAAAATAGATTTATGTTGTGTGCATTTCTACCGAGAATTAATATGTTATAAAATAGCCTGCAGGCATAATACATTCTTCTCTGTATTTTTAGAAAATCATATTTTTAATGGATATTGGAATTATTGTGCTTAACAATAATTAAGCTATTTTGTTTGAACTAACCATTTTAATATAACCTTGAAAAAGGTGTAACCAATGTTTCTCTGGACACAGAAGTAGCCTGAGGGAGAAACAAAATCATAAAAGCAGAACTCAAATAAATTTTCTAATCTAGTAACTCCCACACACAAAAATAGACATCCCTCCTCCTTCATCCTGCTCCATACCATTTTGTTCTGGATCCCCTAGGAAACTAAAGAATGGTGTCCTCCTTCACACCAGTGATGGTTGTGTGTGTTCTTAGCCAGGTAGGCATGTGAATATCAGAAAGAGCCTGTTAAGGATTTTTCTTGTCTAGTTGGCTGCCTGGATGTCCTGTATCCTGCAGAACTTGCCACTGCTTCCTGTTGCTATGTGCTAATTATCTTCCCTCTGGCAGTCACATGTTCTCTGATGCTTTCCATGCGACAATGTAGAGCTGCTCAGTTTGCTTAGGTCTCCCAGGGATTTTGACAGTGCAGCTCTTCCATCTGACTTATTATTTATTCCAGCCCCTCCAACTCATGGATGTGAACAGTGGAGCTATGATTAGAGAACAGTCTGAATGACAGACATGGTGCTTCAAAAATCACTCTTCTCAGATGGCAAGCAGTCTTTGTATGTGGATTAAGTTTGAATTATGGTTCATTGTCTACCTATGATACATATACAAAGTTGGGGGGCTCCTATTCTGGGTCCTTGGTTCATGGATATATAATAATGAGTGGTTTATGAAATAAGTTAGATCTTTGATTGTTTTTGATCACTTTGTGGATATTCTTTAAAGTCATTACAACTTCAAAATTGGAAGTTCCTAACAATTTCCCTCAGATTTTAGTCACATTTACGTAATGGTTGAGTGTATAAATTTGGGTATAATAGAGAATGAAATATATATTATAACCAGATTTATGTAGTATAGGACTTACTAGATTATATATATAACCTTAGTTGGCTTTTTTAAATGTGTTACCAATAAATGTGGCACATAAAAATCACCATTTCCAATGTTCTGCCTCCATTTTTCTCACTATTTTGTGAGGACAAAGAAGAATAGATACTTCAAAGGTACAAAAATGATGGATATTTCTATTTTCATCTCATCATTGATGCTCACTGTCCACCATTCATCTTCCCAAAGGCCGCATGCTCACATTTTCCTTCCCTTAGTCTTCCTCATGAGTCCTTAGTGATAGCAAAGTAAACTCAGAAAAGGATTTAATTGTAGTAACCTAATTCTGCCTCAGAGTTATAGTTTATACTGCTTGAATATGGACCTTCTTAAAACAGGAATCTCAGTGGCAACTTGAGGGATATGACAGTAGAATCATTACTTAATTTTTATATTTCAAAACATGTGTTTCTCTCTAATAAGTTTGGTTCTTGACAGGATATTTCTTCATTATAATCAAATGTTTAAATATTACTAAAGAAATAATAAACCAAAGGAAATTTTTTATGATGCTGTTTGAAAAACGTATGTTACCAAAAATGGGCTTTAAAAAAACCTGAGGAATGATGAATACTAATGTCACCTGCATTACTTAACTTAGAAGATTGCACTTTCAATGTGCACATTTTTATGGTTAAGTTAATTAGAAGATGAAGTGCTTTAAGGAAAATAAAATTCACATAATTGCAACCCATCTTCTCTGTTCTCCAAACAGTAAAACATGTGGATATGTTAATAGTATTGAGTTGTATTGTGAAAAGTGTGCTGCTTATCATTTCCTAGAGAGGAGGTGGTTTAAATACCACCCCTGATTCCCACCTTTCCCAACCTAAAGAGTTTTCCATCTGAAACTCCTGTGTCTTCCATTTTTCACTATTATGATGAGAACTAAGTATCTGTGAGTATCTGTCTTCAAGGTCTCCAGGGATTGATAAGGTGCTTATCTCTTTCACTCCACTTTTTCTTCCCCTAACTTCAGACTTCATCTTATCAGGTCTTAATCACATTTTATATAAATTTACAGGAAGTAATGTATAACCCCATATTTACTGTAGTAAGCGTCCATCCATGGACCATGAAAGGCCCTCAAGGAACCACCAAAGCTAAGGAGATTGAGTCATCTGTTCTTGAAGTGTAACCTAGCCCTAAGGTAATATGACATTTCTCTAACACTCTGTTGTGAAAGACCTTTGGGGAGCTATGAACCACAAGTCTTTGCAGGACAACGCTCTTTGTAGTTCTTTGTGAACTTCATATGGTTTTTGTTGTTGTTGTTGTTGTTGTTTGTTTTTGTTTTCTTTTCCTTCAGGCACTTGTTCATGTTATCCTTTCTCATTGAAACACAGGCTCACCAGTTTTATCTTTACCTATTTGTTAAATATCTTTTAGGACTCAGCCCAGGTATCACTTTCTCTAGAAAGCTGTTTTTAAAATTTGAAGAGTTGTGAGTTGAACCTCCTCAGTAGCAGCAAAATTCACTTTGTTAAAACTCTGCCATAGGGGCGCCTGGGTGGCTCAGTGGGTTAAAGCCTCTGCCTTCAGCTCAGGTCATGATCCCAGGGTCCTGGGATGGAGCCCCACGTCGGGCTCTCTGCACAACAGGGAGCCTGCTTCTTCCTCTCTCTCTGCCTGCCTCTCTGCCTACTTGTGATCTGTCAAAATAAATAAATAAAATCTTTAAAAAAGAAAAAAAAACTCTGCCACTGTTCTTAATACGCAGTTTTCCGATGCTTCAATTTTCTTGCTCTGCTGCATATTGATATTCTTGAGTTCTGAGTATTTGTTCAATTTACTTTTAGATTTCTAGGAACTAATGCAATTATCAAGGAGTAGATTTTAATGGAATGGATGAAAAAACAAGACTGGAAATAGTTTAATAATAATATATTTAATGTATTTTAAATAATAAGAAGTTGTCAGACTTGACATATTTTAAAATTCATCTGTATTTTAAATATTCAATTTGTTAGATTTTCATTTTGTGGGAGGATAGGAAAGTAGAGACGGGGTAACTGAGTAAACATATAAGTTTGGGCCTGTTAATTTCATAGATCTGAACTCAAATATATGTTAAGATATATATATAAGATAAGATAAGATATATATATATATGATAAGATATATAGCCAAATGAACACAATTCTAGAAAATGAACATCATTAACATTTTTATGAAAATGATAAGAGATTGTAAACTTTATATCTTATTTCATTATTAAAATGTTACAATTTCACAGTGCTTTGGTTCAGGCTTTTCCAATTTTTTTAGTGATTTATCAGGTGACTTCACTGAGAATCCTATAAATATTTAAGGAAGAAGTAGTACCGACACCACATGATTTCTTTTATAAAATTAAGGGGGAAGAAATGCTTCTCAATTTCTTGTAGATAGCCAATGTTTGCCTGGTACTAAACTAAACAAAAACAGTATGAGGAAACGATAGACCACTATCTCTCATGAACAGATACTAACATTATTACCAAATGTTAGCAGTTGAATACATCAACAGATTTAAAAAATGTTACATAATTATCATGTGATGACTAAGGAGGGTTTATCACAGGAATGTAAGATTGGTTAAGAAATAAAAATCACTTAATTCATTTTACTAGAATAAGGGAGAAAAAACATATTACCATCTTAATAGATTGAGAAAAAGGTTTAGACAAAGGTCAGGATTAATTTATGATAATGGCTCTAAACAACTAGAAGGGAAATTCCCCATCCTGAAAAAAGAAGTCTGTGAACAATCCACAATTAACATCAGACTTACAGATGAAAGACTGATTTATTTTCCCCTAAGTTTGGGAATAAAATGGGAATGTCCACTTACTACTTGTACTCAGTATTGTACTACTTGGTAATACTAAAAAATAACAGATAGGTGGAACAGGAGGCATAGATCCCAAGACATTATGCTGACAAAAGCATTTAGATGCGAAGTATAATCTATAGTGACAGAAAGCAGATCAGATGCTGCCTGTGGTCAGGGGTGGAATTGACTAGGAAGGGAAACCAAGGAAATTTTTGGAGTTTTTTCATATTTTATATTTTGGTCACTATCTAGCAGGTGTATACATTTGTCCAACTCAAAGACATGTATGCTTAAAATGAGTGTCTTATCATATGTAAATTATACCTCAAAATGCTTATTTTAAAAAAGAATGTGCATTGTTTTATTGTGGTATAGAAAATATATATATACTCAAAGACATTGATGAAGTTCTGGAACCTAGGTGAGGTTCGGTGGGGTGAGGTCCGGAGCCGACGGCTAAGAAAGAATTCTTAAGACATCTCTGGTGCAAAAAAGGTGGTTTATTAAAGCACCGGGACAGGACCCATAGACAGGAAGAGATGCTGCCCCGGGGATGTGAGGAGTGGTCTATTATATACTAGTAAGTTGGGGAGGGGGATTAGGGATGATGTAAGTCTCTAAGGAATTCTGGAAGCAGGGTCTCCAGGACCTTGAGCGGCTAGCTATTGTCTGGGGAGAAGGTTATTTATTACCAGTAATAAAAACTTCTCGTGAGACCCTTTAGATGTATATCAGTGGGCCATATGCTTGGGAATGATTGTTGACACTATCCTGGAGGTTTAGAGAAAAGGTTTAAGGAAATTTAACTTTATTTATATTTCCCTCCACCTCAGCCTCACTCAGTTTCATGAAGGAGGAGGGCAACATTAGGGCTTGAGGAACTGAGTTACTTGTCTCTGGAAGTTATTGATAAGATAATTTGTTGTAAATCACTAGGACAGTTGTAAACCGAGGGAGACTCCTTTCTTGCAGAACTGTGATCTCTGCACGTTAACTATTTGTTTTTCTTTTAGGGCAGCCAGGAGTGCCTGAGGGATGTCAGCATGTCACTGAGATGGGGTGTGGGGAGAGGGGGTGTAAGGTGCCAGCTTTTGCCTTGTCCTCAGCCAGCCTTCTGCTCCCTCATCAATATCACTATTTGATAAGAAGATATTTCTTTTATTGTATTGTTTCAATGAACAGTTTATTTCTGAAAGAGCATACCCAATTGTTCCGTAAATATTAAGAATTTGTAATTCTGCCATGATTACTTCCAGCATGTATCTTATCTTTATAATATTTTTACATTACATTTTCTAGATTTTAATTGCAACATAATGCAGTGAGTGAGAATGTTTTCCTTCATCAAAGAGATAAGCTCTTTATGGTGGGTTTTCTGCCTTTGTTGATTTCCTAGGATTAGAAATAAAGTATCCCAGGGACACCTGGGTGGCTCAGTTGGTTAAGCAGCTGCCTTTGGCTCAGGTCGTGATCCCAGCGTCCTGGGATTGAGTCCCGCATCGGGCTCCTTGCTCAGCGGGGAGCCTGCTTCTCTCTCTGCCTCTGCCTGCCTCTCTGTCTGTGCTCACTCTCTCTGACAAATAAATAAAATCTTAAAAAAAAAAAAAAGAAATAAAGTATCTCATATTAATGTAAATTAGATCTTCTACCCCAACAAATTTGCAGAACACTGACAGAATAAATCAAAGTCACAGTTCCCTCTGAGGGATCTCATTATCTGAGATTTCCTCTCCTTTAATTCTTAATGTCTGCTTGTCTTCAACACATACTACACACACACACACACACACACACATACACACACACACACACAATGTGCTTCCCTTTTACATGGCTAGTACAGAAAGGCCTCCAACAACCTACAAATTGCAGTGCTTGCTGGGACTGTTTTTTCTTGATACTATATATGATTCCATACTTGTGATTTTTTTTTTTTTACTGATTTTTTTATGGTATTAAATTGTTTTAATGGGTTCTCTAACTTCACTATATAATAAGAGAAATAATGTGTCCTTTTTTTTTTTTAAGATTTTGTTTATTTATTTGACAGAGAGAGATCACAAGTAGGCAGAGAGGCAAGCAGAGAGAGAGGAAGGGAAGCAGGCTCCCTGCTGAGCAGAGAGCCCGATGCGGGGCTCGATCCCAGGACCCTGGGATCATGACCTGAGCTGAAGGCAGAGGTTTTAACCCGCTGAGCCACCCAGGTGCCCCAATAATGTGTCCTTTTATTTGTTCTTAGTTTGTTCTGAGTTTGTCCTCAAATGGCCATCATTTAACATTCCTGGCCCACACTCAAAGCCTTTCTCTTCCATTCCTTTTACTTTCCTTTTAATGGATAGTCTCTTATTTATTAAATCTTAGACACACTAGCTGGGTTTATTACTATTCTTTATAATAAGAGAATGATGTCTAATATTTTCTTTCAAATACCCTTTTTAAAGTTCAAGGTTTCTTTGGCTCTTTCCAGCAATGTCGTTGTCGTCCTCGTCTTCTTTGTCGTCGTTATCTTCTTCTTCTTCTTCTTTTTTTTTATAGCAATGTCTTCTTACAAATAAACTATAGTAGTTTTCAAACTGAATCACTTAAAAAACAACAGGACAAAAACTGTGGAAATCAGATAATATATTTACTTCCTTCCCCTTCTTCTGATTTCTTTTTTCCTTCTTTTTACATGATCTGCATAGGCATATGGCAACCATTTGCTCAGTGAGCCAAGTTTCATTAGTAACTGGCAATATCCCCAACTCATTCTTCCTACCACCCCAGTGCTATGCACACAACTTGGGCATAACAATTATAAAAGCTTTTGTGTGCCAGAGATGGAAGAAATCTGAAGCACTCACACCTGAGAGTGCACTCTCAATTCTTGTTGCTATATTCTTATAAATCTAAATTCTTTGCATGTTAAAATGAAGACCTCTTTGAATGAAGACCTTCAGATTTTCTTGATATAATTATAAATGATGGTGTGTATAGTTAAGAGAATCTGCTTTATCTGATATTAATTTAATGTAAACATGAAAACAATTATACTTCTATCGGATTACTTTAGTACTTCTTTAGTAGTAAGCACCATATTTATCTAGAATGGTAAAACTAGAAGAAAAATTGTAGACACAGAACTCCACATTAGAAAAATATATCTACCCATTTTTTGACATAGCATGATGATATCCTGATTGAAAATGTCACTTAAGGCCCAATTGTCTATTTTCCTTTAAGCAATGAATATGTACTTATTAGTTTTCTTTTTTCTTTTTTTTTCTTTCTATGATGAGCAACATGATGGTATGCAGGAATGATGCAGTAGAAAAAATAAAACCTAGATCTTGATTCTGTTTTTTTCACTTATTAGTCATATGATCTCGGTCAAGTCATCTAAACATTTCAAACTTTAGCTTTCTCTTTTAAAAATGAATAAAATACATTCCAATAGCCTTTTTCTCACAGGGAATTTATGAAGAACATAAAATATACTCTTGAAAATTGCTTTGAATAACTAAAAGGATATGTACACATTTTAGATGTTGTTGCTTTTCAGAGTTTATCTTATTTTTACAATACATTCATGATAAATAACACAAGTGTGATAAATGTATTTTACTAGAAGTTCAAATGAGAGTGTATTTATGATTTTTCTGGCTCCTCCAAAAGTGAAGAACATAGAACCAAGAAGAATCATTTTATTGCTGACTTTCTAATTTTAGTATTAAATGTTAAGTAATCTTGTAAATAGTGTATATATATGTACATATATACATATATGTACATATATATATATATAGAGAGAGAGAGATAAAATAGAAACAACACAAGAGTAAAAAACATTGGGAAACTGAGTACAACTCAACTAACAGTGTGGATGCCTCAGAGTTGAGAATAGCTCACACAAGATAACTTCCATTATTAACAGGCTCCTAAAAATATTGTGCTTTAAAATTCTTAGAACACTTGAAAGTACCTTTAAGGTGAATCATATTAATTCAGTATTTGTTTTTAGTGGTGGGAGTATCAAGTTATACATCCCTTGTTCCACTTCTGGTAAATGAATGGTGAAGTAAATATATAGAAATTTAACTGCCAGAGTTAAAGGTATTATGATAATCATTGGCAGAAAGGCAAGAACCCATGAAAATTATGAAGATTGCAATAGAACTAAAACGTTTGTAACAAACATATAATTAACTACATTTTGAAAAGGGAATATTTGGATAGATTATTTAAATATCATTTCTAAACTATACTAATGCATAAATAAAAGTATTTGTGTGTGTGTAATTTTGTTTTAATATGTTTGTGTTTTAGCAGTATTTTCTTAACCAGTCTTTTTTTTTCTTAAATGGATGTACTAATTGCAAAGTAAAATATTAAAAGGCATAAAAATTCTTCCTGATTTATAATAAAATCTACAAGTATATGTTTGACAAATAACATCAAATTTTGTCTTTCAGAAAAGCTTTCTTTAGACATCTTGGGTCTTATGGTTATATACTCACTTAATCTTATAATAAATTCAGTACTTATATTTGATATAGGAAAGATGGTTTATTCCTTTTTAATCTGTTATGCAAGTAGAAGTAAAACATTGTCACTATATGAAAGCATGTCCATGCTGTAAAAAAATAGACAAGATGCAGATTTCTCAAAAAGCTATAAAACTTTATTTCTCAGCTTGCTTTTCATTTCTTAACCTATTGAAAGGACATTGTTAGGGAAATATGTTGGGCAGATTGCTTTCTTCCTATACTATTCAAGTCTCTGATGTTTAATATTGCACCACACTGGGGCAGCAGTCAGCAGGATTCATTTTCTTAAATAAAAGTCTATCACAAGTACCTGTGACAAGAGTAACAGGAAGTTTATGTTTCCTTTCTTCATACATTTGGCATCAGAACTATTACCCGTGTGTAGTTTAATTGTGAGAAGTTAATACAGAGACACATATGATTCATCAAGGAATTTCTGGTACCAGATTAGCCCTAAAATCCTATACATGATATAACCACATTAGTTAAAGTACTTCTTGCATATTTATTTTTAAATTAATGATGCAGAATGGCACAGTGGTTTCAATATTTTCATATTCAGTACTGTCTGCATGGTTTCTGCATTTTTGTTTCTGCTAAAACAGTTCATCTTTCTCTGACATGTGAGGTATTCTCTTGCTTTCAAAATAAAATGCTAATTCTATTTTTTGTATGTGCACTATCACTAATTTAAAAGTAAAGGAAAGGTACACGAAGGCCACAGTCATCATGTTCACGTGATTATATTAATCAGAGTCTTTTCTCTCTGCCTTCTCTGTCAGCGTTTCACCCATGTGGAATATGTCAGCTTCAAATACACTTTTCTTCAATACCAGTGAGACTTATTGGCATACTTACACGAAATTTTCTTTAGACATTTTTTTTAGAGCCTGAAAAAACTTGAAAACTTACACTGGAGATATTTGGTTGTCCTCTCTTTTATTGCTAAGGATATGATGACCCAAAAAAACCAGTGCAAGATAAATTCAAATGACTTTTTTTTACTTTTCATAGAGGATGGGCATAATTGTTCTCAAATATTCATTTCTTAGACATAACTGCTTAGAATTTTTTTAAAATAAAGTTCTAGTGGGAAGATAGTTGGGAATAAAAACATAATGCTACATTAAGGGGTATACCAGCTAGGGGACATTATAAACAATGATTGTGTTTAATGCAATTTATTAAGCATTTTAATTATTTCATTCATAGGAGTTTGAGGTTGTGGGATTTTAATGAAATTCTTGATTGGTTAATTCCTAGGCAGTTAAAATTATGTGTGAAAGAGGTCCCTTTGAATTCCTTTGTTAAACAGCAGCCTCTCCAATATCTTTCTAAGCACTTTTCCTCTTGCTTTTGTTTAGTGTAGATTTATCTTTTAACATTCTTTCTAGCTTTTTCTACCTTGTTCTTTCATGTTTCCTCAGGGTGTGAATCAATACAGTGGTGATTGAAATCATCTTGCTTGACTGGAGATTTAAACAAGTAGGTGTTCTTGTTTAGTAGTCTATAAAGTAAAATGTAAATTAAATATTTATATATACAAATTTCCTCAACATTTAAATGTATACAGTTTACTCCCATAATACAAAACCAGTTTGCTTATAAACAAAGCCTACCTAAAAAAATAACAAATAAAACCTATTTCTTCAACTTTTGCTGTAGCTATTGGTTCAGCTAATAATGACTTTTTTATGACAATCTCAAAGGCAGGCAAGGGAGTGGGAAAATTCTACAGTGTAAAAAAGGACTCAACAATAAGAAAACAAACATTTCAATTAAAAAAGTGGGCCAAGGGGTGCCTGGGTGGCTCAGTTGGTTAAGTGGCTGCTTTCGGCTCAGGTCATGATTCCAGGGTCCTGGGATTAAGCCCTGCATTGGGCTCCCTGGTCAGCAGAGAGCCTGGTTCTCTCTCTCCCTCTGCCTGCTGCTGTGCTTACTTGTGCTCTCTCTCTCTCTCTCTCTCTCTGTCAAATAAATAAATAAAATCTTCAAAAAAAAAAAAGGATCAAGCACATTAACCAACATCATATCAAAGAAGATATACAGATGGCAAAAAAGCATATAAAAATATGCTTCCCATCATAAATCATCAGAGAAATGCAAATTCAAACAACAATGAGGCACTGCTACATACTTATTAGAGTGGACCAAATCTAGCAAAACATCATATGCTGATGAAGATGTAGAACAACAGAAACTCTCATTCATTGCTGGTATGAATGTAAAATGGCACAGGCACTTTGAAAGACAGTTGGTGGCTTTGGTGGCTTCTTACAAAATTATACATACTCCTGTGATCCAGCAGTCTCTCTCCTTGGTACTTACACAGAAAAGTTGAAAACTTAAATCCATACAAAACTTTTATAACAACTTTATTTGTAAGGGCCAAAAGTTGGAAGCAACCAAGATTTCCTTCAGTAGGTGGATGGATAAACTATGGTTGGTCCAGACAACGGTCTATGATTCAATGTATTTTTAGCCATAGAAGGACAGGTATAGTGTCAGCTAATTAACTTATGCAATATAACATATACCATTTGAGACTACTTGCTGTGTATATAATTTGATATAGGTCAGGTGACTCAGAGTTGTATGCATCCAAATGAAATACATATTCTTCTAATACTTGCTGGTCTTGTCTGGGTTTGGGGAAATTCTTAATTGTAGTTCTTAATTCATTTTAGGTCCAAAGTTTAAATTCTACAGTTGCCTGACTCCCTGGACCATGAAAGGGATAGATCTTTACAAACAACTATAATCTTGGGGTCTTAGGAGCATCATTAGAAAAATATAGGGGTATAGACTAGGGAAGAGCAGGAAGTGCTGGAGCTGTAGGAGGAGAGAGATCAGAAGAATAATGGGGGTATATGGAGAGCAGTATATAGAGAAGCAATTGAAAACAAAGGAAAAAGAGGATTTACTTGGGAAATTAGTTTGGTGTTGTTTAAGATAGTCAATTTGCATTTCAGTGGATGAAATTTTTTAATCAGAATTCCATTTGGAAATGTCTACATACCACTAAAAATATGTTGCCCTTTGGGTCTGAGAAATCATATTCTTCTCCATTTCTAAGGTATCTCTCAAATGAACATCCTTGTTTAGGGCAAATGTTTCCCAGAGTAACCCTGAAGTTACTGTAGTATTTTGCAAAATATTGTCACAAACCTAAAACAGCACAGTTATGATGAGCACTGAGTACTATATAGAACTGTTGAATCACTAAATTGTACACTTGAAACTAAATTAACAGTGTGTATTTACTATACTGGAATTAAAATTTAAAAAAATTTAAAAATCTGAAATGAATATATCATGTGACTTTGTACTTTAAATTAAGCAGTCCACAGACTACAAATGTCAGAGTTCTTTGAAAAATAAATATACTCCTAATATTTCTTAAAATTTGGCAGGTTGACAAAGGGTGGTTACACACAGGTACTGTGTTTTTATCTCACTTTAAAAGCGCTGGACTGAAGTTTTGGTGCCTGTGTTTTTTTGGCTGTTACTGACCTAGTTTGTGCATAAGAATAGGCTTATACTAATTAGTACTAGTATTATAGCTCTAATTATAGTACTAGTACTATAATTCTAATTAGCTTTTATTTCAAGGCTAGCAAATCATGGAATAGTTTAGGAAACTGAACCATTAAGAAAGGAGAGAAAGCATGAGTAAAGTACATACAGGGTAGACTGTACATACATGGTAGACTGTTGAAATGATTAGGATCTAAAAATGGAGAGAAAGAAGGGATAGGAAAGACTAAATAAATATATCAAACAAGAAGAAAGGCCCCAATTTGATTGCTAATGACAGGAAGATCATGGGAATTCATGCCATGATTGGATAATGTGGATGATCCTGAATACTAACTGCCTTATTTTTAATTCATCTGGCCTTACAGTTCACTTGCATACCTTGTTTGTTGGTTGGTTGGGTGACTAGTGTGTGTATACCATTCACAAATCCTATTTCTTCCAAGCATATATCAGTTTTTCTATCTTTTATGGTGTTTTGTTTTAAAATATACTTTTTATTTAAAAGTAATAGTTTAACCTGGAATATTTAAAAACTATTTTTTAAATATTTTTTAAAAATCTGAATTTTGCTTTTTAAGTGTGTTCATAATATCACCAAAAGATCACTACTGTAATATGGTAAAATCTGACCTTTTCTCTTTGCTGTCCAATACACACATTTTTTAAAGTTGAAATCATGTTGTATACAAAAAATGGATCCTCAAACAATATAACATTGTCCAATGATAGGCAAAGATTTTTAGAAGTAGGATATCAATGTCTGTAGCATAAATATCTCATATTATTCATCCCTACACACTTGTAGTTTGTCACTCTCCTTTCTCTTTAAGTAATATGGTGATAATTATTTTAATAATTTTCAGTGATTTAAGGGAAGGGGGCAGTTATTGTTGCTACCTTTGGATTATTGAAGTCTGGTTCATTAGTATTATTCCTTTTAAAATTTCTGGCTTGGCCCATTTTAGGGTATTTTGGGAGTGGAAAAATATTTGATTAATTTTATTCCACAGATACTTGAAAAGAAGGTGCATTTTTTATGAGAATTAGAAATGCTCACAGACACACATACACACAATAGTTGTTTCATTATTCAAGTTATCTCTACCAGTTTTCTGATAACTTATCAAATGCTTAATATAATGTTTTCTATAAACATTTGATATAGGGGCACCTGGGTGGCTCAGTGGGTTAAAGCCTCTGCCTTCAGCTCAGGTTGTGATCTCAGGGTCCTGGGATCGAGCCCCGCATCGGGCTCTCTGCTCAGCCAGGGAGCCTGCTTCCTCTGCTCTCTCTCTCTGCCTGCTTATGATTTCTATCTGTTAAATAAATAAATAAAATCTTTAAAAAAAAAAATTTGATATAGAAGTTTTCACTCTATAGGTGATACTGGTAAGCAGTAAATTACACTTTATTACCATTATAGATCTATAAGGCTTTGTACATTTTATTTATAATTTTAAAATTTTCAGTTTAGTTTAACAACTACATTAAGCTTATGAAATATTTTTGTTAAAACTCTGATTTGACTAATAAAGTAAACCTATTATTTCATTTGTGCTTAATTTAACTTTCTTTTAAAAACCCAATCTAAAAATTCCAAATTTTAAATATCTTCTGAGTCTCATTTCTTTTGTCTTCTTTCCCCTCCCATCTGAGCCTATTGTCTTCTGTTCGATGAGACCATGTATTTTTCCTTTTTATCAAGGGATTCAAAAAGTTCTCTAAAATGAGTTCTTCCTATATTGAACATTTTCTCAAGACATTTCTTTCCTTTCCTTTTCTCTTTCTCTCTCTCTTTTGTTTTTTCTTTCTTTCTTTCTTTCTTTTTTTTTTTTTTTTTTTTTTTTAGAGAAGGAGAGTGAATTGGGGGCAGGAGGGGCAGAGGGCAGAGGAAGAGAAAGAGAAAGAATCTTAGGCAGGCTCTGCACCTGAGTGTGGACCCAGGGTGGGGCTTAATCTCACAACCTTGAGATTATGACCTGAGCCAAAATCAATAGTGGGACACTTAAATGACTGAGCCATTCATTGCCCCAAGACATTTATTTTCTAAGTTAAATTTGGTTAATCTTTTGATACATTTATTTTTAGAGTCTTGTATTTACCCATTCTTCCATGACAAAAGATTTAGATGGTGTTTCTCAATAAAACAAATCTTAGATGTTATACCTTCTCATTTTAATTTGTTCAAATCCTTATGTTTCATTTTATTTACTAATACACACAAATAATGGAGGAACACAGAGGAAAATATTTTAAATATCACAGAAAGATCTTTTATCAACAATTATATCATCAAATTCTGAAAAAGAATATTAGAAGGAAAGGGTTTTGTTTCTTTTCGTTTTTAAAGGAACATCAGGAATTTTAGGAGGTGATAAAATATTTCCCAATTGGAACATGTAAAAAGAATTAGAATGTGGAACATGTTCAAATATCCACCAATCACTCCTATCTTCAGTACTGTTAGTATCAAAAATGGAGTACAAACAAAAGTTATCTCAATATTTGCAGATTAGAAGAATTATTTCCTACATGTAGTGCAAACTTAAACTTACTTAGAAGATAAATGTTTTTGGTGATAAAACTCTTAGTAGGTGATAATGCTAAAAGAAGTAGAGTCCTTTCCTAGATAATGAGATATTTCCACCCTAGTTAATAAAATACACTTCCAAATAAATATTTTATTTCACAACTTAAAATTAAACTTATAAATGGATAAATATTTTCTGGTAAGAAAACTGATTTTGGATAATGCTAAAAGAAGAAATACTTTCCAAGGTAATAGGTTATTCCCATACCAATTACAGTTATGTAAAAAATAGATATTAAGAGATGGCTTGGTGGCTCAGTCAGTTAAGTGTCTGCATTTAGCTCAAGTCAGGGTCCCAGAGTCCTGGGATGAGTCTCACACTGAGCTCCTTGCTCAGCAGGGAGCCTGCTTCTCCCTTTGCTTGCCATCCCCACTGCTTGTGCTCAATCTCTGACAGATAAATAAAATCTTTTTAGATATGAAATTTCATACTATTTAACTTCATAGTACATGAAATGCAGTCATATTTACAGTGTTACAGATGATACAGATTCGTTCATGTGATGCCTTTATTTTCATACATACACACAAATGTAGATATCTTGCCTCAGTTAAAGCATAGATCTGTCTTTATACAGAACTGTTCATTTTACTGTTTGGGCTGAATTGAAAACCAATTTAATCAGATGACAATGATTTTTTTCTTATTAGATTTTTTTTCTAGTTGTTTAACATCTGAATATGCAATTAAAGACAAAAGTATTACTTTCTGATTTTTAGTTAATTAATTAATTAGTTAATTATTTGGTGGGGGAGGGGCAGACAGAGAAGGAGAGAAAGACTCCCAAGCAGACTTCCTGCTGAGTGTGGAGCCTGACATGGGGCTCCATCTCATGTTCCTGGGATCATGACTTGAGTCAAATCAAGAGTCAGCTGATTAACTGAGTCACCCAGGTGCCCCACTGATTTTTAATTTTTTAACTTAATATTCACTTTGTTTATAATATAGGATATATGTCCACATTACTGTACACTTATTTAAAGAAGTTCAGAAGATTCCTTGCAGTTTTTTATGCCAATAATATGTTGAAATTTCAAATCACTCCCATTGTTGAAGGTGAAATTTCCTGAAGCTTTCTGTTTGGTTTTGATAATTAAACGCCATTGTTAGATTTTCTTTAGTCACCATTTGAATATGGAGTTTAAACCACATTTTCATGTAGTTTTTAACTGATGCTTTCTCCCAAATTAATTTTCACACTGAAATCTGCAAGTGGGTAAGTGAAAACAAGGAGTCCTATGAAAATTTCTTAATATGGTTCTTATCCTCTCAAGCAGAAATACCCATTATGATAAAAGTGGAATTTTTTCCCCACAAGACACATTTTTAGTGATATTATTGTAAGGAATCTTACAATAATATAAGATAAGCTGTATCTCAGATTATTATAATGTCTTACATCTCCTAATTGTCTTCACATATTATATTTTAATATATTGTATTACGTCTCTTTACATGGCCTTTTTTTTTTTTTTTTTTCTGGTTAGGACATAAAATTCCAGCCAGTCTCTAGCTATACGGAATCAAAATGTCGTAGAAATAATACTCTTGACAATTCACTGTCTGAACTTCTAACTCATCTGTCATTTCCCTTCTACTGAACACCAGGAATAATCTGTGCTTAAACAAGTCTCCTTTATTGCTCACTGCATGCTCTGCCCTGGGGAACTGCAAGACATGTTGCTAAACAGTGTCAGAAACACTGATTATTAGGATTTGGGCTTGTGTTAGGTGATTTAGGGGAAAATATAAAGACGCAGGGATATTTATTATTTTATTGTCTGTCTTAAAGCTTATCAACAAAGAGGAAAAATTAGAGTGTGGTTGAATCTGTAATTACTAAAGAAGCAACAGTGATTCATATTAGCCTAGATGGGGGATGTTGATCTTCTTCCGTGTGGACACTGTTTATGACTCTGTCTGTGTTCAGATATGATTATAGAGTACTTTGTGTTTGTAATGACCTATCATGGTGACAGAGGGGCCTTGTTTGATATTGATGACTTGTTAAATTATTTATGTTCAACAGAAGAATACAAAGTCTCAGCTGTGAGTGCCAGATTAGTTCCTAGATGTCAGGGGCTGCTTTTCTTTTCTCAGCTCAAAATATGTCAAGTAAGAAAAGATACTGTGTGTGTGTGTGTGTGTGTATGCATGTATGTTCCCCCAAAATAAGTTGACTGAGCAAATTTGGGGTAAGAAACTTTAACTAAGAATAAGTAAGAAAAATTGTAGTAAGACTTAAATTTAAAAAGACACAGAAAAATAAAATCAGTAAATGAAGTCAATTTATAGCCTAAACTCAAGAAAATATGGAAATGACACAAAAATCTAAATATTTTTATAAATCTACTTATGTACAAAAATTTATATAAAAGAAAATTGAATTTATCAACTGAGAATTTGATATGTAATTATTATTGAATAATTTAATTTGCCTGATTAGATAAAATAATTGAAATAAAGCTTACTGATTTCATATATTATTTTGGTTATTTGAGAAATGCATCAACTAAATAGTATTGTTAAATATTTGCACAATATATGGATGAGAATTCATTACAATTAGGACATTTAATAATGCTTCATTTAGTGTATTTTTAATTAAATAAAATATTAAATAGAAGTTTTTATCATCATTATCTATACTGAGGCTTAGTTCATCTTATCTGAAACTCATACCAAATAATTTTAGTAGTTGTGTGAAAACACAAGGTAAGAAATGATAAATGTGACTGTAGAAAATCACTCACCTTATATTCAAGATCACAGCACATACAACCTCAAGAAAAATTAAGTAAGAGCTGTATGGTAGAAAGTGGTGTTTGACATTTTATGCTATCTGACCATGAAGCAACCCTTAATTTAATCTACCAAGTCATTTTGAACAATGCTTTACTTTTTTCTTTCAATTTATTATTAACATTACATTGTTTGAAAATTTCAGGAAAACTATTTAGAATGCTATTTGTAGAAAATTTATTTATTATGCATTTTGTTAATTTTCCAAACTTTTTATTTTGAAGATATTTGAAGAATATAATACAATGGATACACACATCATTTAAGTTAGATTCTCCAATCAGTAACATTTACCATTTGCTTTATTTCTCTTTATATTTCTGTATATTTCTGCATTTGTGTTTAGGCAGAATCATTAGATAAACACTTGAGACATCCTAATATCTCGCTCCCAAATTCTTATGCAGCTATCTCAAAGATCAAAGACATTCACCTAGGTAACCGTAAATTAATTGACTCAAGGTATTTATTAGTAATGTAGAATTAGTTTTCATGTATACTCCACAGTCATGTTTTTCCAATGATTTCAAATTGTTTTGAATGGCCATTTTTACATTTTTTTGTTGTGCTTTGTTTCACTGTGTTTTGATCCAGATTCCAATTGCAGATTTCACACTGCATTTAGTTTGTCATGTAGCATATATTTCTAAGGCATTTTCAAATCATTAATAACTTTGTGTATATTTTTAGATTTAATGTATTTCTTCACTCCTTTGGATGCCAATGCTTGGGGTAATATGTATATCATAGAAGTCTTAAAACTAACCTGAAGTAGGCTTCTTTTAAAATGATGATAGGATACTGTAATATATTGAAATATTAAAATAGTTTATTAGATAGGGGTTGTTTCAATCAATATTAAATCAAATTGTTGCCAGACCGAGTTATGTGGACATTGAGTCTTTAGGGAGAAAACCTGTCTTCCTGAGCCTGCCTCTACTTGATGTCTATTTATTTTCTCTTGTTCAACTGTATTTTCCCTTCTTATCTCTAAGCATAATCTCCCAGCTATTTTCTCATAAGAATATTGAAATGCTCATTTTATTCGTGACAGACCACTTGCAACACCTTTTTAATTCAATATGAATTTATGCTTATTATACTCTAGTCATTGACTATATATTTTGGGGGATGTAGGAGGAAATAAAAAGGAATAGCTACCC
>RCUC01169007.1:0-80002 GCA_003697995.1 Taxidea taxus jeffersonii | reverse complement strand
TTATTTATTTATTTATTTATTTATTTAAAGTAGGCTGCATGCCCAGTATGGAGTCCAAAGTGGGCTTGAGGGACACCTGGGTGGCTCAGATGTTTAAGAGTCTGCCTTCAGCTCAGGTCATGATTCCTGGGTCCTGGGATCAAACCTCATGTGGGGCTCCTTGCTTGGGAGGGAGTCTGCTTCTCTCTCTGCCTGTTTTCTCCCCTGCTTGTGCACTCTCTCTCTCTCTCTGACAGAATCTAAAAAAGAAAGAAAGAAGGAAAAGAGAAGAGAAAAGGAAAGGAAAAAAAGAAAAGGGTGCCTGGGTGGCTCAGTTTGTTAAAGGTCTGCCTTTGGTTCAGGCCTGATCCCAGGGTCCTGGGATTCAGCCCCGAATCCGATTCCTTACTAAGCAGGGAGCCTGCTTCTCCCTCTCCCTCTGCCTGCCACTCCCCCTACTTGTGCTCTCTCTCTCTTTCTCTCTCTGTCAAATAAATAAATAAAATCTTCTAAAAATTAAAAAAAAAAAAAAAGACCACGAAGTGAGGCTTGAACTCACGACCCCAAGATCAAGATCTGTGTTGAGATGGAGTCTGAGGCTTAACCAACTGAGCCACCCAGGGGTCCCTCGTTTTTATTTTTTTTTTAAGGAGCAAAAAAGTCAATTTTTCCCAATGTGAATGGATTTACAACCACCCTGTGAAAGTACTACTTAATTAAAATATATGTAATACCTGAAATAATAAGTGCATTGGATAGTAGAACAGTATGCAGGATCTATGAGCTCATTAATAGCTGCATTTCACTTTTTCAGATGTTCCTTAGAAATTACTTGAAGTTGGGGCACCTGGGTGGCTCAGTGGGTTAAGCCTCTGCCTTTGGCTCAGGTCATGATCTCAGGGTCCTGGGATCGAGCCCCGAATTGGGCTCTCTGCTCAGCAGGGGGCCTGCTTCCCCCCCCCCCACTCTCTCTGCCTGCCTCTCTGCCTACTTGTGATCTCTGTCTGTCAAAAAAATTTAAAAATAAATTACTTGAAGCTTAAAAAAAATAGATTTTTTGGGTTTTGGATTTCTTCCTCCCAGCAATGCCTCCTCAGCTACTACAGGGAACTAGTTGAGGCGGGAGCAACAGCCAGAACCAGAAATGTCCTCTATTAAAAAACCAAACCAAACCAAACCAAAACAAAACAAAAAAAAACTCTATTTTCCTTAAAGGTTTTGGGTTTTGTTCTTTAAAGCATTTTAACACGTTTTGAGTGAGGGGTCAGTCAGAACCTGATTCTTTGTCCCAGAAATATTTCTATATGACTTCAGCCAAGTCACTTGACCTTTTAAGACTCACGTCCTTTCATTGTTTTTAGATGTTATTTATTTATTTTGACAGAGAGAGAGAGAGATCACAAGTAGGCAGAGAAGCAGGCAGAGAGAGAGGGGGGAAGCAGAGTCCCCCCTGAGCAGAAAGTCCGATTCTGGGCTTGATCCTAGGACCCTGAGATCATGACTTAAGTAGCTTAACCCACTGAGCCACCAAGACACCCCTAGACTCTCGTCCCTTTAAAAGATTTTATTTATTTAATTTTTGTCAGAGAGAGAGAGAGAGAGAGAGCACACAAGCAGGCAGAGAGGCAGGCAGAGGCAGAGAGAGAAGCAGGCTCCCTGCTGAGCAAGTAGCCCGATGTGGGACTCAATCCCAGGACTCTGGGATGATGACCTGAGCCGAAGTCAGCAGCTTAGTCCCCTGAGCCACCCAGGCGTCCCTTTTTTCAAAATATTTTATTTTTTTTTCTCGTCCCTTAAAAAAAATGTATTACTTTTTTATTAAATTTACAAGATTTCAGGGGCGCCTGGGTGGCTCAGTGAGTTAAGCATCTGCTTTGGGCTCAGGTCATGATCTCAGGGTCCTGGGATTGAGCCCCGCATCGGGCTCTCTGCTCAGCAGGGAATCTGCTTCCCCCTCTCTCTGCCTGCCTCTCTGCCTACTTGTGATCTCTGTCTGTCAAATAAATAAAATCTTTAAAAAAAAAAAAGTTACAAGATTTCAGGTCTGTCTTCTGTCTACAATAGTCTCACATTACATTTGTTGGGCAATGTGAACTGGAAAGCTGAGAAAATGATCCAGAATTTTGACCATCCCCTCCCAAATTACTTGGACTTCAATTCTTTTTTCTTTTTCTTTTTTACTTTGACTTCAATTCTTGAAGTTCTTGTGTTTGCTTAAGGGGCTTCAGTACTCATGTGTTAGAAGACAAGCATATGATAATAAATGTGATCATCTACCAAATTAGAATATCTCTGCGTCTACATGGCACAGAGTTGCTTGCTCTTTTAGGAAATCGAATTCCATCTAATTGTCTCCTCATTGGTTCTCTTTTCTCAGTAATTTGTTACCAACTGTATTGCTTGAGTAAGTTCTTGTGTTGGCCATTCTCCTTTCTTTTTGCTTTTTTTTTTTTAATTTATTTATTTGCTATGGGGCACCTGGGTGGCTCAGTGGGTTAAAGCCTCTGCCTTCAGCTCAGGTCATGATCTCAGGGTCCTGGGATGGAGCCCCACATTGGGCTCTGCTCAGCAGGGAGCCTGCTTCCCTTCCTCTCTCTCTGCCTACTTGTGATCTCTATCTGTCAAAAAAATAAATAAGGGGTGCCTGGGTAGCTCAGTGGGTTAAAGCCTCTGCCTTCGGCTGAGGTCATGATCCCAGGGTCCTGGGATTGAGTCCCGCATCGGGTTCTCTGTTCCTCGGGGAGCTTGCTTCCTCCTCTCTCTCTGCCTGCCTCTCTGCCTACTTGTGATCTATGTCTGTCAAATGAATAAATAAAATCTTTTAAAAAAATAAAAATAAAAAATATTTTTTAAAAATAATTTATTTATTTGCTAGAGAGCACGAGGGGTAGGGAGCAACAGGCTCCCTGCTAAGCAGGGAGCCTGATGCAGGGCTGGATCCCAGGACCCTGAGATCACGACACAAGCTGAAGGCAGACCCTAAGTGACTGAGCCACCCAGCGCCCCTCCTTTCTTTTTGATCAGCCTCCCTCCCACTCTGAACTCTTGTATACCCACCACACAAACTCAGAGGTCTTAGTGGGCTCCTAATAGGTGTTTTAGACTATTTAGGACATTTATTGAGCTTAAATATCTTTTTTTAAAGGATTTTACTTATTCATCTGACAGTGCGAGAGAAAGAGCACGTACAAGCATGGGGAGCAGCAGTCAGAGGCGCCCCTAAATATCCTTTTTATTTTTTTTAAAAGATTTTATTTATTTGACAGACAGAGATCACAAGTAGGCAGAGTGGCAGGCAGAGGGAGAGGAAGGGAAGCAGGCTCCCTGATCATGACCCGAGCTGAAGGCAGAGCCTTTAACCCACTGAGCCACCCAGGTGCCCCTAAATATCCTTTTTAAAAGGACTTCTTAATGGGATGCCTGGCTGGCTCACTTGGAAGAGCATGACCCTCTTGATCTCGGGGGTTGTATGTTGGAACCCCACATAAGGTGTAGACTTCACTTAAGTAAAAAAATTAATAATAAAATAAAAAGGACCTTTTAAGAAAGAACAAACCAAAAAGCCACCACAGTTGGACACTTGATTCTCTGACCTTTTCATGTTTCACTGCATCTGAAAGGACAGGAGATGGCGCCAGAAGGCAGTGGAACGCTTTGGGTTTCGCCAAGTTGGGCTAAGGACTGTGCTGGAGAGAGAAGTAAGAATTAAAACAAAAATGCCAGAGTTTGAGTAGCTACTAAAGTGAAGGGAGTGGGAGGTGGGATGGCATTTTGTTTTGTTTTAACGTATAAAGGTTCTCTTGACACATACTCCAAATTAGCTTGGTGACAACAGAAATATTGCAGTGGAGCCAAAGATCAAAATAAGGACAAGTGCCCTGAGGACGGTGCTTGCCTCCTTTCTCCCTCCCACCCAGAAACCAAGGCCTTTGTCCGCTTAGGAAGCACCAGGGCCTGGAGAGGCTGCTCACTTAGAAGTGGGAAACTGCTGATCCGGTGCTAGGACGTTTTTGTGAAACAATGTTTATTCCTGTAGGCAAAAATCCCAAGTCCCACCAGCAGCGAAACACTTCCCTGGGACAATCATACACACACTTTAATTAAAATTTTAGAATTTAGGAGCGCCTGGGTGGCTCAGTGGGTTGGGCCTCTAGAGGCCTTCCACCCAGGTCATGATCTCAGTCCTGGGATCGATCCTGCATCAGGCTCTCTGCTCTTCCTGGGAGCCTGCTCTCTCCCCCTCTCTCTGCCTGCCTCTTGGCCTACTTGTGATCTGTGTGTGTGTCAAAATAAATAAATAAACTATTTAATTAATTAATTAATTCTTGATTTTAAAGAAATTCCTGAGACAACCAGGAGGTGGCGCCTACAGGCCTAGGGGAAGCTGAATTACAATTCCAGCACCTGGAAGGGATCTCTGACCTGGCCGGGGGGTCATTCTGTCCAGGCCCACTCTTTCCTCCCAGGCAATAAATGTCTCTCCTCTTTTCTTCTTTTCTCTGTTCCTCTATCTCTCTGTGTTAACTATCCTGATTCCCAGGATGTCTAGTTTACACTTTATGCCTTGTACTCTTCTTAGACGAGAGGGGTGGGGCTTTGGGGGAACCTAAACTGCACCTTGGAAGGGAAAAATAATTCTGAGGATGATGATGAGAAAATGAAGAAGGAAATTATATCTGCCAAATGGTTTTGCATCGCAGATCAATGAGGGGGGGTGGGTGCCAGGAAGGCATGGCGGCTCCTGCCTGGGCAGGCAATGATGAACCGGCACATGCATTATTCTCTTCATTTGGCTTTTCTCCTGCTCCCTTATTTAGCTTCTGCTCCCTTTGTTTTGGCTATTTCTTGCTCCTTGGCAGGAGGGACCAGCGCAGAGGGAGCTCAAATGGGTGCAGCCTGCAGCCGGCCCGGTGACTCTGGCCAAGGGCACAGGGGAGAAAGAGGTCTCAGTGCCTGGCCTGAAATTATCTGTGTGTTTCACATTCTCTAATGGGGGATTTAGGATGTACATTCCGATCGGGATTTCCAGTCCCGTGGGGAAACAGGCACCAACCCACATTCCTGAGACCCAGTAGCCGCTATGATCTACACATCAGCTCCCGGTGGTAGATTTCACTCCGAGGTCGGCCCCTCGGCCCATTGTTGAACGGAAGGGAAGACCCTGGGCCCCACTTCCAACTAGATCACATGTTCTCTCAGCTCCCTCCCCTCCCTTTCTCTAGAGTCCGCCTTTTTTTTTTTTTTTTTTACGGTGGTAATGATTGTTTCAGAGGTCTCCCTCATCTCTCCTCCTGCCCTGGCTTCCCTGCCAAGGGTCAGTGTCCTTTTCAATGACAAAAGCCGCCCTAGATCTGGGCTCCCTGGGGAGGGAGGTGGCTGGGTCTGGCCGTTGGAGCCGCTGTCTCTCCATGGTGCTGCTGCAGCCCCTCCCCCGCTGGGCACACAAATGGGCTTTATACAGCAAACAAAACCACCCCCCCACCCAGGCCACACAGGCACGTGGACCCAGGCCTCACCGTGGGAAGGGGGTGGTGACAGGCGCATTAAGAGATCGCTCCAAACAAGTTCTCTTGCCTCATTTCTCTTCTTTATTTTCCACAAGCTGGGTTTTAGCCCTGGACTTCCTAACCTTCACCTGCACCCTGGGTCTCCAACTCCTGTCTCGGAACTCTGGACTCTTCCCATTCCAGGGCAGCTCTGCTTCTGCAGGGGACAGGGAGCAGGTCTTTCCGCCCTCTGCCCCAGGCCACCCAGAGGAGTTGCTCCTCCGAAAAGCCAGGCGGACTGGGAATGAGAGCACAGTGTCCCCCTCAGCGGCCTGGATTGGACCCCCAAGCCCTCCTTCCATGCCCCAGGCCCGCTCTATGGGACACCCACCTGGCCAGTGCCCATGAGAACAGCAGAGAAAGGAAGAGCTAAACCCCAGCTGCGCTCCTGAGCCAGGGCCAGGGCTCCCGTGAACCGGCTGCACACTCCAGCTCCGCATGCCTAATAGGCTATTTAAGGAGCTGTTCGCCAGCAACCCAGGCAGCACCCCACCACCACCACGTACACTCGTCCAGAGCCACCTTAAAAGCGGGAGGCAATTGTGAAGTCACTGGCCAGCAAGTGGAGTGAAGACTGTAGAGGTAGATTAAATAAGCGAGAAAGGAAGCGAGACATTTGTCCCAGGGACCCCAAACCCTACACTATCCTGAAAACCAAATCCCGTGGAAGCCCACAGAGACACAGAGACAGCTAGAGAAAAAGAGATAAATACAATCAGCTCAGCTCCAAGAAACTCCTCTCACTCTTTCCCGCTCTGTCCCTCCCCACTCTCTGTTTCTCTCTCTTTCTCCCTCCCCCCCCCCCCCCCCCCCCCCCCCCCCCGCTGTTTCTCGGCCAACCCTAGCTCTCTATTCCCCAAACTCCCAGTACCTGCTTCTTCCGGGGGATACCATGTTGTTCTTTACTCTCCTGCTGGAGGTGATTTGGATCCTGGCTGCCGAAGGGGGTAGGTACATCTGGGTATCTGTGTTTCGGTCTGTGCTGGTGTCCATATGCTGCCAGGTTTACTTAAAGCGGGGGGGGGGGGGGGGGGGGGGGGGGGGGGGAGGGGGAGAGATATAAAAGGAAGACTAGGAGCTTGAATAATAATGGACTCAGGGATGTGGGAGAAGAGAGAGGAGTGGGGAGAAGAGCGCTTTCCTTCTTTCCTCTTTGCCTATCCAGCCTTGCTGTTTGTGGGGATGGGGGAGGGTTGGGGAGCTAGCTGGGGAATAGGATGTGGACACACACTGCAGGAATCTCCTTGCAAGCTACAGATTCTCTCCACACTCTTTCCTGCCCTTCCCTAGTCCCAGGCAACCCTCCCGAGCCTTCTTTATTTCTGACCTCCCTCAACCAAGGGAGCCAAGGAGGTTGGGAGTAAAAAAATAGAGAGGACTGATGGGGGTGGGGGGGCATCTCCCTGTGCCTCCTGACTAACTCAGACCCTGATCCCACTCATGAACTTCATGGCCAATGTCCACCCTTGATTCTATGGCGTGACTGACTTCCCAGTCTCTCCCTGAAAGCAGTAGCAATAATAGTCAACATTGTTGGGCCCTTTAAGGCTTACAAAGGACTTTCAGAAGCTCCCAGGAGATGAGGAGAACAGGCCTCAGTGCTCCCAGGAGAGTCCCCAGGACCCCTACCCCCTCATTTTTGTGTTACCTATGCCTAGCACAGTAGCAGTACACAGTAGGTGTGTAATTAAGATCCCTTGGAGGAGCAAGGGGAGGGCAAGGGCCTGGAGAGCATAAGGGGAACGCAGGGAGGATGAAGGAGTGAGGGGGCCAGCCAAATGGAGAGTTGGAAAGTACATCTGAGGGAAAAGAAAAAAATAGGGAAAGAAGAGGAAGAGGTGAAGAATCAGCACGTTGAGGATTTGGCGGGAGAGGAAAGGCAAGGCTGTGAGCCTGCGCCAGACTGAACGGGGAAATGGGAACCAGGGAATTCAAGCTGACTAAGAGTCCCATGGAGCTGGTGAGGGAGAGGCTGCCTCCAGCCCTTCGCCTTGGGCTGCTTTTCAGAGTTGTCTGAACCAAGGGATGGGTGAGAAAAGGGCCCAAGGATGAGATCAAGGATATCTCAGAAGTCTGAGGAATTTGAGGGAGTAAGAGAGACATCAGAAGGAATTTAGGATATTTTTTCCCCAGAGCTTGAATTTGAACTAGAATGGGAATAACGGAGAAAACCTGCGGGAAGGCCTTCCCTTTCCCGCTGAAACCCTTTGGCCCTGGGTGAGACTGGACCAGAAGACCCCCCACCCCCACCTCAGGCTTTTGGCCTGAGATAGGACTGCACGGGAGCCTGGCATGTGACCCAGTTGGCAGCTATCTGTTCCGCACACAATGCCTCACTTTCAGCCTGTGTCTGCCAGCCTGGCTGCCGGTGCCCACCCACCACCACCCTCAACGTGGCGTGGACCCTGCCCCGACTCCCACCTTCCCTAGCCATCTAGGGATCTAGAGAGCAGAGGCTCCTGGTAATGGGCAAAGTTTCTTTTAGAGTTCCTAGGACCAGAAGAACTTGAGTGTCAATTCACAGCCTAGGGCCTCGCCTCACGCCCGGACGCGGTGCTTCAAAGCCAATGAATAATGGCTCTTCTCCCCTGGAGAGCACCGTCCCTCCTCCGCTCCCCCACGCCCCTCCCCCGCACACAACCTTCCTCCCCTCCCACTCCCCCGTTCGAGTCCCTCTCTTCCAAATCCTCCGTCCACACCCTCACCTCACCCTAATCTTCTAAGTGTCGGACTGCCTCGGCTCCGGCGGGAGCAAAGGAAGGGCGGGGCAAGCTGCACTTTTGGGTCCGGGTTAATTTTAGTCTCCGGACTCTACCTATTCCCTTCTCCTCCCCCCTCTGCTCAGCACGCTCCCTCGCCGCAGGCCTGGCGATTTTAAATAAGGCCCCCGACCTTTCCGCCGAGGTGTCCGGTTTCAGGGCTTCCTTCAAGGAGTGCTCTGGGAGGAGGGTTGGGAAAGAAGAGAGGGAGGTGGGGCAGCACGATGTCCGCGGGAGGGAGAGGGCTGGCGGCCACCCCACTCTCTCTGCCTTGCAGGTCAACACTGGACATACGAGGGTGAGAGCTGAACCCAGGGCCTCCCGCTACCCCTCTCGCACTGGGACTTCTTCACCTGCCGGGAAGACTTCTGTCGAGTGGGTGGGGAGTTGCCTTTAGCTTCCGACCCCAGCTCCTCCCTCCCCCAGACTCCCAGGCCCTACCTTTTACATACATGACTCCTAGACCCGGTTCTGTCAAATCCCACACCTCCGGATTCATCAGAAAGGCCAGTGATGTCCTCAGTCAGTGTGTGTGGGGATGAGGGAGCTGGAGTGGAGAGGAAACCAGGTAGGGAAAGGAACACTGATCTTAGCTGCCCACCCACCACTTCCTGGCTCTCTTTCTGACCTCAGAGATCCTACTTAATCTGGAATTGAGACAGAGCCTGAGGTCTGTCCAGGAGGCTGGCAGAATAGTTGGTGACCCTGATGGAGGCAGACCCAATTCCTTTAAATTTCTGATTAATAAGCAAATTCCAGAGTCAATGCAAGGTCCTGTGTGAGAGCGAAAAATGAATGGTGGGGAGTCAGCAGAGGGAATGGAATCCCCCGACCACTTCCTACGGGGGGCACCCCAAGAATCATTCTAGGATCATTTTATTTCCCCAGCTTTCCTGCTTCAGCTCTAGTCCCACCTTTCCAGGCACGCAGGTTTTCTATCCATGCCCTTTTCCTTTCATTCAGCTTTCTTGTCCCCAAACGACAGGTACGTAAAAGCCACTACTCTTATCTATCAGAAAAGCGGGGGAGTCATCACTGTCTCAGGGAAGGTGAAGGGTGTTGCCACATCAAGTCCACCAGGGACCCCTGCCTCACATAGCCCTACACCTGGGGTCTTCGCCAGAGGTTGGGGTGGGAGGGAGTTCCTGAAGGGTGGCTGGGGCTTGGAGGGCAGGACAAATGACCATGGCCATCTCCACCAGGCCCACATGGTCAAGACCACTGGCCAGCCTCTTACCCTGAATGTGGAAGCAATGCCCAATCCCCCATCAATATCCAGACAGAGAGTGTGACTTTTGATCCTGAGTTACGTCCCCTGCAGCCCCATGGATATGACCAACCTAGCGCTGAGCCTTTGGACCTGCACAATAACGGCCACACAGGTAAAAAGCCCAGGCTCCATGGAGGGGTAAACTCCAGTTCCAATCTTAGGAGTCAGGGAAAAGAAGCATTTGCCTAACTTCTAAATTCTCAGAAGGCTTCATCTACAAATCTGGAGATGTACAAAAGCCAAAGGTGGGGAGTGAACGTCTACAATCAGGGTGGATTTAGCGTCCTAACATCAACTTGATCCTCACTGAGAAAGGGAGAGATATGCTAGGAAAGCAGTGGTGGGAAGGACTGGGTGCCACTGGGGAATGGAAGTAGAAAAGCCTGGCCTGAGTCTCCCAAGGAACAGTGGCATCGGAGGGGTAGGAATGTCTCCACACTCCTCCACCAACCCTAGCTTGCTCTCGTCATCACAGTGCAACTCTCTCTGCCTCCTACCATGTATCTGGAGGGACTTCCTCGAAAATATGTAGCTGCCCAGCTCCACCTGCACTGGGGCAAGACAGGATCACTGGGCGGATCAGAGCACCAGATCAACAGTGAAGCCACAGCTGCTGAGGTACAGGGGAGCAAAGCTTGGACTGAGACATAGCAATGGGCGTGGTTGGTGCGAGGGAAAGGAAGAATCTGGAAACTGGGGAAAGTTATGCTTGAAGAATAAGGCCAACCTTCATGGGACAGGTTTAGGGCATTCTGGAGGTGGTGGTGGTGGCTAGGGTCAAAGCCTTTGGGAAGGGGTAATGGAGAAACATTAAATAATTTACTTCCCTCTCCCCTCCCTCAGCTCCACATTGTACATTATGATTCTGATTCCTATGACAGCTTGAGTGAGGCTGCTCCGAAGCCCCAGGGCCTGGCTGTCTTGGGCATCCTCATTGAGGTCAGTGCCCCGCCCCCAGACCCTCCCAGGTTTCTCTCCAATCTCTCTACACCCTTTAGTCCCATTCTCCCCATGTCTATTGCTGCTCTCCCTCCCTACCCTAGTCAGAAATCCCCTCTGACCATCAATTTATTCTCTATGTGAACATCATACTTCAGAGACTCATTCCAAACTCTCCCTTTCCAGGTGGGTGAGACCAAGAATCCAGTTTATGAGCACATTCTGAGTCACTTGCATGAAATAAGGCATAAAGGTGAGCCTGTGAGATTGGACCTCAGGGGTACTTGCCCAAAAAGGCCTATGAGGCCTACGATGACAGAGTTAGGGGCCGGGGGTTTTGCTTCTGGGAGCTCTATCTATGTAAGCCGGGGTACAGTGAGGGGAAGAGGAGTCCTAGTCTGTTCTCCTCCAGATCAGAAGACTTCGGTGCCTCCCTTCAACGTGGGAGAGCTGCTCCCCCCACGGCGGGACCAGTTCTTTCGCTACAACGGCTCGCTCACCACACCCCCCTGCTATCAGAGTGTGCTTTGGACAGTCTTCAATCGAAGGGCTCAGATTTCAGTGGAACAGGTGAGTGGTGGAGAGGTGAGGCAGCAGGGACATAACTTCAGACTCTTTCCCACTCCACAAAGTGACAATTCTCCCCTCAACCCACTCTTCTACTCCTCAGCTGAAAGAGCTTCAGGAGACATTGTTTTCCACGGAAGAGGAGCCCTCTAAGCTCCTGGTACAGAACTACCGAGCCCTCCAGCCTCTCAATCAGCGAACAGTCTCTGCTTCTTTCATCCAAGGTGACTGCACTGGGCTTGGAAAAGGAGATGGGAAATTGGGGGGCACAGCAACAGGAACTAGGGACACCCTGGGAAGTAAAGAAAGGCTGGGAGGGGAAGGGGTTTCTAGGACTTGTTTGGACTAGGACTACCACCAGTCCCCTGAGTGCCAAGTGATGATCTCCCCCAGCATGGAGGCATAGTGTGCTGCTCCCAGCTGGAATGAGGAGCTCAAGTCCCACTGACCCGCATCTTCTTCCCTTACAGTGGAATCCTCCTATACTACAGGTAAGACACTCTGAACCAGGTGGGGGTGGGGGGGACACCACAGTGAGCAAGGCAAAGTCTCAGGATCTTTGTCACTCTTAGGATGACACCTTCCATGTTTGTCTCTCCCAGGCAAAATGCTGAGTCTAGGAGTGGGAATCTTGGTTGGCTGTCTTTGCCTTCTACTGGCTGTTTATTTCATTGCTAGGAAGATCCGGTGAGGTCCTACTTTCCATTCCTTTGGTCCTTTCTTTTCTACTGAAAAGCACTCTATTCTATCTGTAATCCGTTTCACCTAGGACACTAGTAATTTCCATGAACCATTCCCCCTTCCAGGAAGAAGAGGCTGGGAAACCGGAAAAGCGTGGTCTTCACCTCAGCGCGAGCCACAGAGGCGTAGACAACCACCCCCACCCCCACCCCCACCCCATTGCTGACATCATGGATGCCATCCCCTCGTGCCAATCGGAGAGCTTCTAAAATAAGGTGCAGGGACTGGTCAGAAAATACTGTAAGAGTAGTGGGCAGAGACACCTCCTTCCTCCAGACAGCCCCTACAGAGAGGCACGGACAGGTTCTGGTTCGTGGACCTAGAGCAGAGCCTTCAACCTCTCGAAATGTACAGAGTCCTCCACCCCCTTACCTTTGTCTTTTTCCCTAGATATAGGGCAGGACCACCCCTTAGGAAAAAGAGTTGCTGCTGTTGGGGTTGGTTTTGTTTTGTTTTGTTTTCTCAATATATCTGGAAATCAAAGTTTCTAATCCCACCTCTGGTCTTCCTTTGGGGCTCTTGAGAGTAGAGGAGTTCCTTAATCCCTCAGGTGGCAGAGGTTGGCAAAGGACGGGAAAAGAAACATGGGTAAATGACTCTTTTTACCCCAGTCCTGCAAGGGGAGATCCGCCTCACTTAACCCAAAGTTCCTAACATGTGAGAGCTCCAGCCCAGATTTCTGTCCTCATACCAAAGCTATGCTGGAGGGAATCAGAGGTTGCCAGATAAGGAAGGAGGTTAGATAAGAGATGTGGGAGGGCAGAGGTCTAGATTAACATGTTATCCCCTCCCTTAAAAGCCAAGTTCCCCCACAATTATAAAGTCCTCTTTATTAGTCAAAATCACAATCACCTTGATTAAAAGGATGCGATATGCCATCCTCAGCAGAAAATGGTACAGTTTATAGAAAACCTCCCCACCCCCCCTTCCCATCCCCCAGTTAAAAACTAGAAAAAAATCTGCCCTCCTTCCCTGTGATGTCATGGTAGTCTGACTTCTCCAGTGGCATTACAGCTCTGGATGGGCCAGCTCACCGCAGCACCCTCCACTTCACCTTGGGGAGGGGAGGGATGCTGGTGGTCAAGGAGGTTAAAACATTAGTTCCAGTAATACCAGTTTCCCCAAACATGCACTTCCTTCCTTTCCCCCCAAGGCCTGGGACAAAGGGGAAAGGTAGATAGATATAAGCCCCACCATGAGGAGCAATTTGGGGAGGAAAAATATAGTTCAAGGAGGTTAGAAGAATTCCAACACACCTCTTCCCTCCCCCACTCAAAAAAAAGAAGAAAGAAAGAAAGAAAGGAAAAGAAAAAGGCAGTTTGGGGTCTTTATCACACCAAAAATGGTTCCCCTCAGACCTGAGAAAAAGACCAAGATGCCCAGTCTGGGGAGGAGGTACTGGGAAACTGAGAGTTCATCTACCATTGAGCCTCCATTAATTTCATCTCCATAGCAATGGCTAAGCTAGGTCCCTTTTCTTGGCAACCTGCACTGTCCAGGACTGGAGATGGAGAAATACAGGGCGAGGAGATCAGGAGGGCACCCCAGGCCTAGGGGTCCCCCCCACGTTCCCTCAGTCCTCGGGTGGGATGCGCAGGGCAGAATACACCATCACCCGACTGTCTTCCTGCCGGCGGCCTGCAGAGGGGAAGGGGGGTGAGTCTTGCGCAGGGCGAGAGCAGAGCACTGACACATGGGGAGTCCTGGACGAGGGGGGTCCCCAAATGGTGGGGATAAGTACAGATTCAAACCCACCAGTCACTGACTGGCTGAACCCAGGCTGCTCCTGGTGAAGCCTAGAGACTAAAGGTGATGAGTGGACAAAGCAAAACCCTGAAGGTGGTGGGATGGACCGATGAGGAGACAGAGAATGGTGGGCAATGGAAACGGGCTAGGGCTGGGCTCAGTCATGGGCAGTGGGAAGGCAGGTGGGATCTGTCAGGCGTTCAGTCCAGGTAGTCAGTCCTTACACGAGAGGCTGCGCTGGATACTTCGAAGAGAACCGCCAGCTGTGATGAAGGCCCAAAGCCCCATGGAAACAGTGACTGCATAGATGGGCAGCAGGCTAGCCTCGTACCAGGGGTTCAGGAATGTCTAGAGATGAGGTAAGAGTAGAAAAGAAGTTAGTTTCTCCCTCTGCCTAATCCCCACATTCTCTTGGTGCCTTTGACCTAAATCTCCCCCCACCCCAGGTGGCTCACCCACCCTCCCCCCTCCCCCATCCTTCCCTTCAGGGCACCAACATCTTGTGGTTTAAGAGGACTTTGATTTTCAGCTACCCCAGATGTTTCTGACCCTCCTATTCCTCTCGGCCATTTGTATTATAGTTGGACTAACCCATTCAAACTCCTCCCAGAGCATCCCCAGAGCAAGTTATACAACTGATGCTGAGGTGAGAGACTTCTAGACACTTACCTTTCTGCCATCTCTCTAGGTACATTTTAAAATGTTAAGAAGCGAGAATCTATCTCCCCTCCATCCCACTCACCATTAAAGTTTTTTCTCTCTAACTTGGCCCGGTACCCCCAACTCACCAGTCCCGATGTCAGTAGGTGACTCCCAACCACCAGGCCCAAAGCCCAGTACCGTCTCCTCTCACAGGCATCAAAGAACACAACTCCCCAAAAGGTATGGAGCAGGATAATGGCTGCTGTCAGAAAGGCTGCAGGGAGGGAGATGGGGATGAGCTACATCCCTCATCTTCTCCCAGCCTCCTGAGATGTTGAGCCAGAGAGATCTCCCAGCGAAGGCTAATAAACAAGATCAAGGCCAGGGATGGATAGGGCAGGAAGGCAAGCCAGAAAGCAGACCTTACCTGAAGTCAGGAAGTAATAGGGTGAGTCTCCATGGATGCCAACCACACCTGGCCCAAGTGCATCAGCCAAAATATTGATAACAGAGAAGACACCACTGATGATACCGAAGGAAAGACCAGAAACTGGGGGGAAGGAGGGTCTCATCAATATTACAGATCTCTATACCTGATTACCAGTGATCCCACCCCATTCCCAGTGGCAATTCCCCCACACCTACTCTCCCCTCGAGACCACCTCTCCTTGGAAATCAGGTATGAAGGAAAAGCAGCAGCCACTTAGAACACGTGAATGTTTTTTACTTCCCCGGGAGAGGGGGGGCGTCCAACTCCCGCCTCCAGTCCTTCTCCCTTGGCTCACCATAGGCCATCTGGCGGATGGAGATGGGTGATCTTCCGTCCTCACTCAGCGATGCTAACCCCTCATCTGCCTTCCTGGGATGGGGCGGGGCGGGGTGGGGTAGGGGAAATATGAGGGAGGGCAGGAATGCTCCTTTCCCTCTAACGTTGTCCTCCCTTAGTGCCTCCTCTTCCAAACCCACCACCCAGCATTTTGCCCCACTTCTCATAGTGCAGTCCTCTGCCCTTCTCCCCTCCGAACCATCCCATCTTCTTACTTAAGCAGCTTGTAGTAGGCAAAGCGGAACACCTCCTGCAGAAGGACGGAGACCGCAGCACCAAAAATCAGGAGGCCATACTGGAGCCGGGCATCTGACCGGTCGGTCACATGGACCAAGATGAACCAGACCACAGAGGCCAAGAGCAAGGAGACCAGCCAGAAAAATGCCCTGAGGAAAGACAAGGGCAATCAGACAGGTCAGGGTAGGGAGAGCCAGAGAAATCAAGGAGGGGAACCAATCAAGGCTGCAGCATGGAAAGTGGAAGTTAGACTTCCGGATGGTCGGGGAGACTGGGAGGAGACAGGATCGGTGTCTCCACCAAGGGAGTCATGTAGGGATCTGGACGCAGGGAAAGGGATAGAAATCTGATTAATGAGTCTTCAGAGCGATGAAAGCCAGAATGTACACGCGCAGTAGGGACAGGTATCCATTCCTGGATCCTCCCTTGGGCCGGCGAAGGTCAGCACACTCCCCTCACGAGTCTTGGCCTTAGGCCTCCTCTGACGTCGCCGAGAGGAGTATAGGAAGAATCTGTGCGATCCCTGGAAGGCGGAAACCAACTGCGGGAAAGGGCAAATCATCTACACCCCTGACTCTTTCCAATCTTCACCTCCGACTTGTCGCCCCCAACTCAGGCTCCCAAGCTTGCCCAGCCCCTTCCGGATATCTCTCTCTCTCTCTCTCTCTCTCTGGCGCCCTCCCGCGTCTCGTCGACCCCCTACTCACCCCGCGACCAGGATGATGACGCGAAGAGGGTCCCCAGCCACAGTAATCAAGAAAAGCGCAAAGGCCGGGCCGAAAGCGACGAAAGTGCATCCGAAAAACACTGCGGCCCCCATGGCTGGGCAGCTGGGGGCGGGGTGGAAAGCCTGGCCAAGAGGGGTGGATGGGGGCAGGACACCAGCTGGGGAGTCCGCTTGGGGTGGCGACGCGACCCCGTGAGGGGCGCGGTGCAATGTCACCCCCGGACCCCGGGGAAGGGGGGGGGGGACACCGAAACCCCAGATACAGGTCCGCGCGACTTCCTCTACGGAAGCCGAAGAGGGAACAAACCCCTGCCGCAGCCCCATGGCCACCTCCCATCCAATCCCCACCCACCGAAGGCCAATGGAGACTCGGCGGGGGCGGGGCAGTACTACCTGCTGGGAGTTGTAGTCCTTCTGCCCTACTGCGCCTTAGATAGGCGTTCTGGGAGTGGCTCGAGCGGGTCAAAAGAGGGAGTGGGTTGGGACTGGCCTGGGTTCCTGGGTCCCGATGGGCCTTGGCTGCGGCTTCCTTTCGTTATTTTGTGAAAGAGTGGTAGCAATTCTACGTCTTCGTGAAGAGCTGCAGGGGTGGCTGGGGCGGGGGAGATCCTGTTGGAACCTAAAGGACAAATACAAAGAAGCACAGGATAGAGGGTGCAGGGAGATAGGGACGGGTATTGTTCTTACTTGAATGAGAGGAAATGGGCTACAGCTACTGCCTCAGAGATGAAGGTTAGACTTAAAAGTAAGATTCTTTTAACAGGCTAGTATAGGAAACATGCAATTCAGTGGGTATATCGCTAATGAAGCCTTCATCTGTCATGACCAGTGAATGAGAGAGAGGAATAGGAGCCTGGGAAGCAATGTTAGGAAGGAGGTTACATGGGCTTTGGTGTTAAGATTCAAAGTTAAGACTGTAAAAAAGCAATTCGAGCTATGGGGTTGAAGGAAAATCACACACACATACACATACACACACACACACACACACACACAGACACACACACACGAGCCAAGTCACACAGTTCCTTTTAGGTCACACTTCCTCTATTTATTTTCTGAAAATGAACCTCAGTGGTGTCTTTTCCTTAGGCTGGCAGAAGGCACAGTGGTTGTGTGTTTCACAGTGAGGGAAAATTAAAGTAGGAGGAGAGGGTATTGTAACCTCACTTGGATGGGGCTAGGGTCTGCCTTTAGGAAGGATATTTAGGTAAAAGAGTACCAGGATGGGAAAGTGAGGACATCTGGAAAATTGTTTTTGAGAGACTATCAAAGTGACAAAAAAACCATAGATATTGTTCAAAGAGAACCAGGCTTCCTTTCCTTCCTGGAAATGACTTATGACTTAATCTATATGGGTACTTCCACATAAGCATTTTACATTTTTTTCCAGGAAATTCTTAAAATGAGCTGAAGGAATAGGTTGTGTAGATTTACATGGAAAACACTATCCTCCCCTCAAACAAATCCTCCCCTCAAAAGGCTGAGAGGATGAAAACATCCTGGCCAGTGCTCAAAACTCCAGTGTGTCTTGCTTCTGAGCCTAACAGGTCGAGTCAGGGAAAGAGATAGGAGTGAAGGCAACTCTTCTTCTCTCTCCTTTCAACTATTACCACAGCACCTTCTGACCGATGAGAGCAGGCACCTAAACCTGTCTTGTCCACTGGTGGTTCCACAGAGACCCTCATAGCACCTGGCTCTTAGTAGATGTTGAATAGAAATTTATCAACTTCCTCTTAAAAAACATAACTCTCATCCCCTTGCCAGTGGACCCTGCATTGCCTATCAGACCAGGCCTAGCATATACATTACTAAATGTTTCTGAGTTGAATGAAATGAAAAGGGGAAATATAAAAGCAGAGAAAAAAGTGAGATGACCTCTATCCCTGTGGGCTGGAATGAAGGGAGCATACCAAGTGACTGAAAGTGGGAGAAGGACGGGGGCATCTATATGGGAAAAGAGGCTGTTTCCTCCCTTCTTCCATCCTGTATCCAGAAAGTGGAGGAAGAAATGAAATGAGGTCAGTACTCACTAGAGAGGAAATAACTAGCCTTGGCTGAGAGATTTTTATCAGAAGTAATGCAGTAAGTGTTTTGAGTATCAGACAATGATGTTGATATTGCTTGTGTACTTCATAATCCAAGATAGGCAGAGGAGAGGGAATTTTTTTCAGTCCAGAAAAAATGCTCATCCCTTCCTCACAACATTTTGCCTGTGAAGAGAGACTGTGCATAAGCCTCAAGCCTGCTTGGTGATAGTAAGTCAGGGACAGTGAGAAGGAGGGGGATCTTGTTGTGAGGACTGAGGAGGGAAGGAGAGGAGGGGAGACAGGAAGCTCCTAGGCCAGCTGAGGTTTCTTGTTTTGGTTTGGCTTTTTGCTTGTTTGTTAGCTTGTCTTGGTGGTAGCCACCGAGGGAGTCCTGAATGGATCTAATCTAGGGCTGGGGGAGTTCAATGCACCCATTCACCTCAAAACCCACTTTGCCTCTCTTAATCTGGGCAGATCTGGCTGACCAGTCACAACTGAGGATCTAGTCCGTCAGCAAGTGGGTGGGGAATTCAACCCCCTGGGAGAAGAGTTGCTGCAGCGTTGGAGGAGGGCAGAAGGCGGGGTAAGTTTGGTGAGAAACTCTGTAATTTCCTTTTTTACTTTCACAACAATAGTGCAGAATCCAGAATGGATGTCCTCTTCGTAGCCATCCTTGCTGTGCCACTTATCCTAGGTGAGTTCACTTCTCTCCCTGAGCTCTTGGGCCAGGTCTTCTATCATAAGTTGGGTGGGAGAAAAGAAAAATGAGAAGAAGGTGAGAGGCGCAATTTGATGGAGAGTGATAACACCCATCTGTGCCAGAGTCCGGTTGGGGGGAAGGGGAGGGATCTGGAACATAGAGCCAGGAAAAGGGGAGGAAAGCAGAGTCCTGTCAAAGAAGAGACAGCTGATGTGGATGGAGCCCCAGATGCTTGGAGGTCCTAAAAAAGAGTGACCTTAGCTCTCTATCACCAGAGTCGAGTAAGATGGAGAGGGACTCCAGAGAAGGTGGAGGAGAGAGGTGGGCTCCTGGAAGGTGGGGCAGTCTGAAACTGGTGAGAGAAGCCGGGGTATCTTCTTTCCCAGAGGGCTGGAGAAAAACCGTTATATTAGTAAGGAAACAGAAATGGGGGGGGGTGGCCTTTAGGGTAGTGGAGAACTGGCTTCCTCCGGAGAGAATCCCAAAAGTAGCTTGGCTCCTTCCCTCCTTTGTTCCCAGGCTGCCAGGTACTCTCATTGTTTCCTTTTCCTCCAGATTCATGTGTCATTGCCTGGGGTTTGGGGAGAGCATTCAAGGAGCTTAGGGAAATGTGTAGTTGGAGGCCTGGAGTCCTTGATCTAATCATGTCAAAGCCACATATTTTTAGTCCTGGGAAGGAAGAAAAACTAATGCAGATGGGTCATTTAGTCCAGCTGACTCATTTAAAGAGAGCGGATGTTAAGTACCTTCTTCAGGATTGTTCAGCTAGTTAATAGTGAATCCGGAACTAAAACTCAAGTCCGAAAGCCTAAGCATGTACGTTTGTGTTATGTGTGAGACACACCAAAAAGAGAAGGAGGGCTCTCACAAATCGAATGCGGTGTGCAGAATACTCGGGAGGCGATTTGGAGTTCTTCTTTGCTGGCACCTCTGCTTCCTACCTTTTTTAGCTTTAGCTCTCATTTTGGGTTTACAGAATGTGAAGGGATCTCTTTTCTCTCTAGGAGTTCCTAAATTGAAAGGGCATGGAGTAACAGGCCTCATCATAGATATGGAGCCCCAAAGACTAAGAAGGGTTTAGAGGCAGTGAGATAGTAAGACCCTTGGAGGGGGAGGCAGAGAGAAAAGAAATTGATAGAGCTGCGGTCACCTTCTGGTGTCCTTCTCTTGCTAAGGAGTTCCAGATGCTCCCTGACTTTTAGTCCTTGTCCCCATAGGACAAGAATATGAGGATGAAGAAGGACTGGAAGAGGATGATTATTATCAGGTGGTCTATTATTACACAGTCACCCCCAATTATGGTGAGTATGTATGTATAAGGCTCTGACCTATAGCAGGATGCACAGAGGTTTCGGGAATTTTTAGTTCTGAGACTTTGCCTTTCTCTTTGCAATGGAAACAACTAGATCTGAGAGAAATTAGGCTAGGAGTAAAGCCCTTATCAAGGCTCATAATGTTATTTCTCAAGCTAGTGATTTTCAGTTCTTTGGAAACCAGCTGAAACAATTTGAAGATTTTCAAATTTGTAAATTATTTTCAATACCAGTTTGAAAACATAAATGCAGATACATTCAAAAACATTTTTAACATTCAAGTTCATTAGAATTAGATTACACCAGTAAATTTTGCAACTTGAGCAAGTTAAAATATTCTGAGCAGTTATTTCCTCCTTCCATTTCTTGACCTACTGCTACCTTTTTCATTTGTCACTACTGATTTTTTTTCTCCTCCCCAGATGACTTCGGTGCAAATTTCACTGTTGATTACTCCATGTTTGAATCTGAGGACAGACTGGTGAGCGACCTCTACATTTAAGAGGGTCAGGATAGTTAACACTTAAAAAAAGAACTGGGCAATGTCGAAATATAAATGATTTAAGTTAGTGAAATGGAACTGGGAAAGAGGCTCAAAGCAGACATGTTAACCACAGTTGGGGAAAAGAATAAAACCAGAACTCAGTAGGTTTTCGAAGACATTGAGAGGGAGAGGCACACCTTGACTCTGGGGAATTGGTGATGGGATAGGGTACATAATCCATGCAAACGTAAAGTAGGGAGGATCCCTGAGCTTAAGTTTTGAGGGATGGGGGGTGCCGGAGAGAAGCCTAAACAGAGAAACTCTGAGGATGTTGGATGGAAGCAATGATAACTGTGTTTCTTGATCCTACTGAGGGCAGAACAGGTTGGATAAGGAGGTAAGAGAAGCAGCAGCGACTACCATTAGTCATGAAACAGAAGGTGCAGACACTCAGAAGCCGGAAACAGTGAAACCAATGACAACCGAACCAGTAAGTGGGTTGGGGGTGGCAGGGTGGGGCCGGGGGTGGGGCAGTAGCGGATCCCAGGGCTGGTGACAGAGAACAGAGGGAGGGCTGAAATAATAGGCTTTGGTGGAACCAAATAACTAATATAGCAATGCAGGTGTCATACCTCTCGCTGAGATTTTGTTTAGTTGCTTTTTTTTTTTAAAGATTTATTTATTTATTTATTTATTTATTTATTTATTTATTTATGTAAGAGAGAGAGAGAGCGCGCGCGCGCCCGCCCGCCCGAGCGTGAGCACCTGTGCTTGCGTGCTAGGGGAGGCAGGGATGAGAGAATCCTCAAGCAGATTCCCTGCTGAGTGTGGAGCAGGCAAGGGGCTCTCAATCCCAGGACCCTGGGATCATGATCTTCGTAGAAACCAAGAGCTGGGCGGTTAACTGACTGAGCCACCCAGGGACCCCTTCATTGAAATTTAATACTAACCTTGTATTCAGAAAACTGGAAAGATTTGGTGCAGTTAAATTTCAGTTTAACAGTACTTAAATGTATATGTAACCCATGACCACCCACTGTGAAGGATTCTGCTGATGATGGAAAGGAAATCTATGATGTTTTTTCATAAAGTATTTATAAAATTCAATTCACACAAAACATTTAGGACAAAATGAAAAGGTTCATAACCATGTTCAATTACATATATATCTGAGAGCATCTGACATAGGCAAGTGTTTTAGTCAGTAGAAGGACAGAAATCAGAATACACTGGAGTTGCCTGGAAGTCTCTTGGACTGTTTGAGATATACTTTGAAGAATAGGTAAGCTTTTGAGTGGCAGTAAGTTATGAAAGTAGGAAAACAATTAGAAGGAACAATGGCAGATGGAAGAGCTGCATTGGTGAGGAGATAGAATACGGCATGTTTGGTGGGTAGGTATGATTGAAGGGGAAGGTGTATGGGAAGGGACAGTGGGAAATTTTTTTTAAAATTAACTTTTACAAGGCTCCTAATATTTGCTTGGTAATTTTACATAGGGAAAGCAATAGGGCTGGATCACAAGAGAATCTGAAGTGTCAGGCTGAAGTCTGGACTCAAAAGCAATGGGAGTCTAGTAAATTCTTCAGTGTGGTAAAGACACAGTGAAAGTGGTATTTTAGAAGAACTATTTCTTATATGCAGGATGCAGTGGAGTGGAGAGAGATGCATGAGATTAACATCATTCTGGAAATAATCCATTAAAGGCTTGGACTAGGGAAACAGCATTTTGAATGGAGAGGAGAAAAATAAATATTTTGAAGAAAATGCAATGAGCAATAAGTGAGGAAAGAGTTGAAATAGCTTACAAGTTTCAAATATGGATGTCTGGGAAAATGGCTGACCAAAATGGGAACTGTGAAAGGTCAGAATGGTTTAGGACTGAAGTTAAAAATTAGGTATTGGCCAAGCTGAATTTATGGTGACAACCCTATAAGGGTGTCCTAAAGGTAGCTGAACTACGTCAGAGCTACAGTTCTAAGTGCAAAATCAGAGTTACGAAAGTAGACAAGCTCAATAGAGCCAGTACACAGAAGACCAAAGGCCAATGACTATACCTGTAGTTAGCAGGAGGAAGAGGAATCAACCAAGAAAATGGAGAAGAATTGATTGAAGAGGTAGGCAGAGAGCCAAGTCTGTATTATAGAATCTAGAAGATAAAGTTTAATATAATCAATAAAAAGCAACCAAGAGGCCAAAAAAAGGAGGTCATTGGTAGCTCCAAAGAAAGAAGTTTTAGAGTAGTTAAGCAAAAGTTAGGTTTTTGTGGAGTTAGAGAGGGAGTACATTGTAAAGAAGGTAAGGGAGAATATAGACCAATTATTTGAGAAATCTAGTAATGAAAAAAGAGAAGCAACAGCCAGAAAGGGCAAGAGGATCAAAGTGTAGCCTGAATATAGTTCAACACAGATAGGAGGAATCAGTAGGAATGGAAAGTTGGTAATTGATGACAAGGACAAGGAAATATTTTATATATATGGTAGGCTCCATTTAAAGCATTTTTTAAAAAGATTTTATTTATTTATTTGACAGACAGAGATCACAGGTAGGCGGAGAGAGAGGAGGAAGCAGACTCCCCACTGAGCAGAGAGCCCGAAGCGGGGCTCGATCCCAGGGCCATGACCCGAGCCAAAGGCAGAGGCCTTAACCCACTGAGCCACCCAGGCACCCCTAGCAGGCTCCATTTAGATTGTAAACTCTCTGAAGAAAGGAGCAAGGTCTTAATCACACTTATATCCCTGCTGTAGCACCTAGCACAGTGACTAAGCATAGTGTCATGCACATAACAGATAAAAAAATACAAATTGTTGAATGGAGCTGACCCTCCCTGGTATGCTCAGGAGGCTGAAAGGCACAGAGGAAAGGACTCCATAGTTATGGGGAGGAGAGCTGGATCTTTCTCTAAGCTCAGAAGAAAGAAACACTGAGGTTGGTATAAAGAGATGGCTATCCTTCCAGAGGGGGAGGAGGGATGGTAGGAAGGATGACACTGGCCTACTGTGGGGGAATGTCTGTATTTTAGCAGAGTCCAGATCTGAACGATGCTGTATCCAGTCTGCAGAGTCCTGTTCCCCTCCTCCTGTCCTGGGCCCTCGTACAGGGGGGGATGTATTTCATGTAGAAGGTGAGAGTGCAGCCACTGGCCTTGGGGGAGTCCATGAAGTAATTTTTTACAAATATCTCTGGCTAGTGTTTCCAGCCTGGTCAATCAATTCTCAGCTGCTTGAAGGACAAGGGGTCCCGTTTAGAAAAATATTCTCTAATTTTAAAGAGGTTTAGGAGATGTTGAGGCAAAGACTTTTCAAACAAGAGACATTACTTTTTCTGAACTGGGAGAACTTCAGGACCTCCCACAGCAGAAGCAGGTGAAACAGAAGATTTCCTTGAGGAATCAAAGCTTGTTTCAGCCAGGAGGTAGTTTAAGATATGGCAGTTGCCAGAGGGCATAGTGGGAGGTGCCCTACAACCTGGCAGAGTCAAGAGGCAAAGTTCAGAGGCAGAAGGGGTGGCGGTTGATTCCCTAAAGTAGAGGAGAGATGGTGGAGGCAAGAAGGAAGAGAAGCCTGTACTATAGGAAAGGGATTTAAAATTGGGATTCTAAATAACTATGGGGAGAGGGACGGGGTGAAGAGATTTACCAGAGGAAGGAGTGAGGAGGGGAGGGGACACATCTTCCAGGAGATGAGGGAAATCTAGCCCAGAATATGAAATCTGGGGAGTTTTCATAAGGTGGGGGGTCACGAAGGACTTCCTGATCCTCCTGAGCCCCGTATTTTCCCTTTTTCTTTGCTTTTTTAGGAGAAAGAAGGCTGCTACAACTCTTCTGATGGGGATTTGGGAAGAGGAAATTGGAAGATAAATAAATGAAATAATCTGGTTTCTGTCTACTCCTTCATAGGGTCTGTTCTAATCTCACAACGCTAAAGAGAGCACGAGGATATGGGGATGGAAGGTTAGATTAGAAAGGGAGTTAGGTGGCAGTAGAATTAGAGGGAATAGTTAGGACTTTGAATAAACCTGAAATGTTGTGAAGAATGGAGAAGAGCACCAACGGACAGTTAATTTCATCTAGTTCTAATATTTTATTACACATGGTGTTGAGACAGTGTTTGGGAAAAGAGAGTTGAGGTTTATGTAGAACACTTTTTTCTTTTTATAAAATAAGCACACTGTTAAACATATGTAAAATATTAAAAACTACTTAGAATAGATCTTAAAAATTCACACCCTCCTCCACTTACACCCCCAACCCCCAACAGTGTGCCTTTTCCAGCGCTTAATTAGGGCAGGCAGGGACGTACTTTAATTCTGTCCCCGAGACCCTAATCAGAACTGGGCTGCCCCCTTGCGGTCTCTTCGGTGCCACAACTTCAATCAGCCCTCGGTCCCTGAGCCTCTCCTTCGCCGCGCTGTACTTTGAGTACTGCAAGGGGCACTGAATAGTAAATTCCTGACTCTGTCACCTCCGGACTCGCTACCTTCCCTCCTTCCAAGCCTTTCGAATCTTCTCCAGGGAACAAATAAAGGAAATGAAGCTGGACAAAGGTATGATCTAAGAAATCAGGGACCTACCCAGACTCCGATCCCTGCGCTAGGAGTCACGGAATTCAGGGCGCAGGGGCCGAGTAGCCCGGATAGAAAAGTCAGGAACAACCGAGCTCGGCTTTGACCTCTAGAGTCGTGGCTGGCTGGCATCTGAGCTGGTAACGTGCGTGGCGGGTTATGTAAGGAAAGGGCCGGAGGAGCCGCCCCAGTGGGAGTGCGCAAGAGGACGCGGTGTTCTCGGCGGCAGTCCCCACCCTCCTCACCCAGCAGGGCAGGAGGCACCCAACTTGTAGAAGGAGGAGGCGGAGAGGGTGAAGCAGAAACCCGAGAGTCACGAGGCCGCGCGGCCCAGAGGAGGAGAGGATACACAGTGGGATACCTCCATTCTCTCACTACACGTTGCAGAGCCAAGTCGCTGATGGCTTCCACGTGCTGCCCTCGTGAGATGAGGCTCTCAGAAGGGAGGGGGGCCCGGGGGGGGGCGCTGCTACCGAGGAGGAGCCCGGACTCCCACATCGCAACACGCGAGCCGCAGATCTCACAACCAGTCTGCACACTCCAACCGCACGTCTTCTGCCCACCATTATCCTATTTAACCACCGGCTCCGCCCTTTTCCACTCTTTTTCCGTCCTCCTCCGTTTCTCATCACCGGGTCCAGTTTGCAAGCCGCATGTAGGGGCGGGGCACGGAATTCTTCCCTTCCAGCCAATCGTCATCTACCTGGGTCTCTATTGGCCGAGCCCCTGTAGGCTGTAGCAAATGGGATGTGAACTTCAGTTACAAGAGTCACGTGCCACCGGCTAGACGGCCAATGAGGGTGCGAGGTCTGTGTACGCAGGGGAAAGGCACGTGCCCAGCCGCACGTGTCGGGGAGGGGGGAGAGAAGGGGCGGGACCCAGTGGGAGAAAGGCGGAGGTGGGCAGTGGAGACCCGCAGAGTTGGAGAAGGAGCAGGAGACAGCTTGGGCTGAGCCGACCGGTACAGGTGAGGAGGCTTGCAGGATAAGGAAGCGATCCGCTTGAGAGGATCAGACCCGGAGGGAGTAGGTTTGGGGACCGAAAGCAGATCTTGGTATTAGGAAGGATAGCATCACGTGGCAGACGCGACTGTAGAGGGTCCCGGCTCAGAGATCCGGATCAGAAAGATTGCGAAGAGGCGTGAGGGCCCTGTGGGAAGTGGTCCCTACGGGGTCACTCGTCCCTATGGGGTCACTGGGTGGGTTACTGGGGATTTAGGGCTCTCCAGTAGCCCTTGCTGCAGGGTCAGACT
This sequence comes from Taxidea taxus jeffersonii, assembly GCA_003697995.1. Classification (NCBI taxonomy): domain Eukaryota; kingdom Metazoa; phylum Chordata; class Mammalia; order Carnivora; family Mustelidae; genus Taxidea; species Taxidea taxus. Next base: position 53,683 of record RCUC01169007.1, on the reverse strand, counting down.
GGAAACAGACCCGGCAAACAACTGTCAGGGGATGGTGACAAGTCGGTTAATTTACTCTGAACAGAGGGGAGGGAATAACAGTCTGTATCATACTGAGAAACTGTTCTGCGGAGGCCAGAGGGGCAGTCCAGGTTCTTAACTGGGGGGGGGGGGCAGAAGGAGGAGATGACTTTTTCTATTGTTTCTGAGACATGTAATGCTAGGGAGGAGAGAAGAGGTATTATCGTCCCACACAGTACACCCCAGTCTCCCAATCCATTTCCTAATTTCCAGATTATGGTTACAAACTCCCTCGCTTTCCTCTTCAGTTGCAGGTTCCGATCTTTGGGTACTCCGGGAGTTGCTCTCCAGCCCCTACTTCTGAACCTATGGATTCTCCAGCTGGCGTTTCTTCCTGTTCTTCCTACTCTCTCTCTTCCTCTTTTTCCACCTCCCCAGTGAACAGTGACTTTGGCCTCCCCTCCGATAGTGAGGGGGAGGACAAGGGGACCCATGACCCCAGGTCCGACCCTGATGGGCAAAGGGGGGGTTCTCGGCCCAGCCCCGGTCCTATCCGCTGCAGGCAACGGCCCAAGGTTTCCAGTAACCAACATACAGCATCTCACTTGGAACAGCGGGGCTTGGCCTCTCCTATGGCAGGATCTGGGGTCAAAAGATCAAGAGATGGTGAATTACAGCCCAACATAAACATCCAGGGTTGTACCACAGAAGGAGACCTGCTTTTTGCTCAGAAGGTAAGAGAAAGCAGGGGAAAGGAGACAATATTGAAATGACTTAGCACCCAGATTGTTAGTAAGGACCCTCTGAAGACAGTGTTGGTTCCCAGATTTGGAGGTGGGGAGGAACAGTGCTGTATGGGCAATTCTCAGTCCTCTCATAGCCTTTGTCCTGTTTTCCTACAGTGTAAAGAGCTTCAGGGATTCATTCGCCCTCTCACAGACCTACTGAATGGGCTGAAGATGGGTCGATTTGAAAGAGGTAATTATCTGATTAGTTGCAATTATCTGGGCTAGGTTCATCTCTTTCTCTCAATGTTTTAAATGTGTATTTCTCTTAAATCTTCACAGGCTACATTATTACCTTTCTGCATCTGTGATTTAATTTCTTTAGGTGCATTTATTCTAACCCTCTTCTGTTTTTCCTTTACCTGATGAAATTCTTCAATCTCAACCCTTGATGTCTTTCTCTCTCCCTGACCCCAGGATTGAGCAGTTTCCAGCAGAGTGTGGCAATGGATAGAATCCAGCGTATTGTAGGTGTTTTGCAGAAGCCACAGATGGGGTAAGTTCCCCTGGTTCTTTCCGTGGTACTTCATAAAAACAGAGATATCTACAATCCTGTCTTGTTGCTTTTTCACACTTAATGGCTTTTTAAAGAAATGTCTTTTTCACAGGGAACGTTACCTAGGAACCTTGCTACAGGTAGAAGGGATGTTAAAGACTTGGTTTCCTCATATAGCTGCCCAGAAATCATCATCGGGTAATAGCAGGCATCAGCTGAACAAGGTGAGAACTTATAAAACAGAGGGGGAGGTTGGGAAATAAGGAAACAAAGTGTACCTACAGAAATGGGTTCCTTCTTCTGTTTTCTCTTGAGTCCTTTCCTCTTTTCCAATAGGTTTCTTTTCAGGGGAGGGATTGCCTCACCTTCCTACACTGTCTTGATTCCTGTATGGTTTTTGTTCTGTTTTGTTCTGATCGCTACAAAGAACTCCATGAAGTTTAACCCTTTCCTTCATGTTGCACCTTATCTGCTTTCTGCATAGATACAGAAGGCTTTTCACCTGGCCAAATGAGTCATGCAGGAAGAGTCCTTAACTTTTTCTCTATAAATCCTATCTTCTCTGTTGCCCTAAAACTCTTCCTTCTCCCTCTTTTTACTCCTACCCAAGTATTCTTGTACCAAATCCTCTGGAAGGGTGGGCTTCAAGGACTGGTCATAACAAGTATATCACTGGGAGGAGAGGAGGGCTGTCATGCGTGCATAGAAGGACCTGTGTGGAAGTGACTTACTTTTTTGTGCCTTCAAATAATAGGGTATTAATTATCTCCTCGAATGACAGGGAGGGTAAACTCTCCTATAGATAATGGACAGTCCTTCTTGCATTCAATTAACCATAGTTATTATTGCTGTGGGAATAACTCATTTAAAAATAAGCAGGGGCGCCTGGGTAGCTCAGTCATTAAGCATCTGCCTTCGGCTCAGGTCATGATCTCAGGGTCCTGGGATGGAGCCAGGAGCCCCAAGCCCCATATTGGGCTCCCTGCTCAGCGGAGAGCCTGCTTCTCCCTCTCCTAGTCCCCCAGCTTGTGTTCTCTCTCCCACTGTGTCTCTGTCAAATAAATAAATAAAATATTTAAAAAGAAATAAGCAGGAGGATGTTGCCTGCATATTAATTTACATTTAAGAAACTCAACAAAGTGGGGGCGCCTGGGTGAGGCTCAGTGGGTTAAGCCTCTGCCTTCGGCTCAGGTCGTGATCTCAGGGTCCTGGGATTGAGCCCCGCATTGGGCTCTCTGCACAGTGGGGAGCCTACTTCCTCCTCTCTCTCTGCCTACTTGTGATCTCTTGCTTTCTCTGTTGAATAAATAAATAAAATCTTGGAAAAAAAAGAAACTCAACAAAGGGAAATTAAAATTTAAAATACAGAAATTGGTGAATGATGATTACAACTAAAAATAGACTTTTAAGAAAGAAGCTCCAAAATGAATTATTTTATAATAGTGAGAACCTATGGGACTGTTTGTTTTATTTTGCCTGTCTGAATGTCCAGTGCCTGATATAGTGTGTGGTACATAACAAGCCTTCAAGTATTGGTTCAGTAAATGAAAGTATAATTAGGTTATTAAAACTTTTAATCATTGCCTGGCAGAAAATGAGCTGTTGCATAAAACGAGGTGTGTTTCCATTGCAAACAGAGTCCCCAGAGAAAGAAAAGGTTGTTTGTTTGTTTTTTAAGATTTTATTTATTTATTTGACAGACAGAGATCACACAAGTAGGCAGAGAGGGGAGGGGAGAAGCAGGCTCCCTGCTGAGCAGAGAGCCCGATATGGGACTCGATCCCAGGACCCTGGAATCATGACCGGAGCCAAAGGCAGCGGCTTAACCCACTGAGCCACCCAGGCGTCCCGGGAAAGAAAAGTTTTAAGCAACCAAGTGGAGTTCATCTAAGAGCTCTCTCACATATTTTATTTTCTTCTTGTCTCCCCTTTCTAGCATTTTCCAAACCACCACAGTTCCTCAGCTGCTTCCTCTCCTGTAGGAAAAGATGGACCCATGGAAAAGATGGACCAGACACAGCTAGGACATCTACTGTTGAAACCAAAGCAGCCTTGGCATCTCACTGAATGGCCAACTATGCACCTGACTTGGATCCACACCACTCCAATTTGCAACCCCCCCCTCAGTTCCCCAGGTACCATTTCCTTTAGCCATGGTCCTTTAGGCACTGGAGCCAGCATTGGTGTCATCCTTTTTGTCCAGCATGGAGTGCAGCCCTTCACCCACTCTGCCCTAGCCACTCCAGTTCCACCCACTACAACATCTCCTGTCATCCCTGGTGATCCTAAGAAACTCTCTGGAGATGGACCTCATTGCCACCATTTGCCAATAACTCTGCCACCAGACTGGAGCTGTACCCGATCTTGTCCTGATCTATCCACCATGGCCAGAGAGATGACTGTGGGACATCTAGAGCAGTGGAGAAGCCATCCTCCAGTTGCTCCTGATGTCCATTCTCTCAACCCCTAATCCAGGACTTGAGACTGCGGTTTCTGATTTGTGTAAATATATGTCTCTCTCATCTATTTTTTTTACTTTTAATTTGTGCATTTGTGTTGAGGGAAGAGAAGTCCTTTTTGATTAAAGAAATTTTTTTTATTTTATTTATTTGACAGACAGAGATCACAAGTAGGCAGAGAGGCGGGCAGAGAGGGAGAGAGGAGGAAACAGACTCCCCACTGAGCGGAGAGCCCAATGCGGGGCTCGATCCCAGGACCCTGAGATCATGACCGGAGCTGAAGGCAGAGGCTTTAACCCACTGAGCCACCCAGGCGCCCCTGATTAAAGAAATTTTATACCTAAACAATTTGTTGATTGAAGGAAGTTGCAACTTTCTGCTCCAAGTACCAGTATCGATCCTCTGAGCTGCAGAGAAGAAAGGGGGTGGGAATGTTTGTGACAATGAGCTCCAGCAAGTTATATATATATACATATATATATATAATATATATTATATAATATATATATTATATAATATATTAAAAGATTTTATTTATTTATTTGACAGAGAGAGAGAGATCTCAAGTAGGCAGAGAGGCAGGCAGAGAGAGAGAGGAGGAAGCAGGCTCCCCACTGAGCAGAGAGCCCAATGTGGGGCTCAGTCCCAGGACCATGAGATCATGACCTGAACCGAAGGCAGAGGTTAACCCACTGAGCCATCCAGGCGCCCCGATATATATATATATATAGTGTGTGTGTGTGTGTGTGTGTGTGTAAAAATTGTAAGATTTTATTTATTTGAGAGAGAGAGAAAGAGAAAGAGAACATGAGAAGGGAGAGGGCCAAAGGGAGAAGCAGACTCCCCTCCAAGCAGGGAGCCAGATGTGGGTCTTGATCCCAGGACTCCAGGATCATGACCTGAGCTGAAGGCAGTTGCTCAACCAACTGAGCCACCCAGGCGCCCGAGCTCCAGCAAGTTAGAAGTCTGGATGGGATGATTTTAATCCTGTGGACAAAATGATGATAAAAATCCTGCTCTCTGTGGAGAGCAAATGAGACTACAGCTGGCTTCCTAGGGACCACTTCTGGGATGGTTACAGGGTTTGGAATTGGGCTTGTGTTTTCATTAGTCTCAGAGACTAGTACCTTTCCCTTTTGTAGTCTTCCAGCTGGCCCAGACTAGCAGGTTCTTCTCCTCTGGGATAGCTCTCTGCTTTGATGAGAACTGTTGATGCTTGTAGATAAATGCATATGTCATTCTTCTGTGGCCAGAGGAGGGACACAAGAACCAGAACACCCACTGTCGTTGCCAGTTTCAAAGAGGAAGGGGTGCCCTTGAAATGTCAGGATGGGGAGTCTCCTCAGATGCTGGACCACACCTTTATTCGAAAACTGCAGGAGGGGCACCAGCGTGGCTCAATAGGTTAAGCTTAAACATCGGACTCTTGATTTTGGCTACGGTCATGATCTCAGTGTTGTGAAATCAAACACCATGCTGGGCTTGGAGCCTACTTGAAAGTCTCTCTCTCCCTCTCCCTCTGCCCCTCCCCCACTAAAATAAATAAACAAATCTTAAAAAAAAAAAGGCTGCAACTAAATGTATGCAAGAGTAAAGAAAGCTACCCAGCGTTATCAGGAGGCAAACATGAAAGTCTGTTAGTTTATCTACATCTACCTTTCTCTGTATGTCACACTGAGTCATTTGTCCCAGTTTCCACCAAAACCATGTCTTCTCCCATCCTAAGCCTTGGCAGTGTATCAGACTACTTGGTCATTTTAGTTATTGTTTATTGGCTACTTAGCATGTTCTCATAGCTAGTTATACATTTTTCCCCTATTTCTCAGGTCCCTGTTCTCAGGGGATAATTGTCTCTTGATTTCAGAGAACATGATCTCCTTTCTATTTTATTTTATTTTATTTTATTTTATTTTATTGGGAGCATGAGCAGAGAGAGGGCCAGAGGGAGAGGGAGAATCAGACTCCCTGCTAAGCAAGGAGCCCCATGCAGGGCTCAATCCCAGGATCCCTGAGATCATGACCTGAGCCAAAGGCAGATGCTTAACCAACTGAGCCCCCCAGGCTCGCTGCATGACCTCCTTTCTAAGCAAACCTCTCCGTTTGTGCTCTAGATTATCTTTCTCCTCTGGAACTTTTGCTGTATCACTTATCCTCTCTTTATCATGTAACTTCACATTGTTCTTGAATTATTTATTTTTTCTCCTACAAATAATATTTATTCCTCCCACAAGTGGGACCAGGTCTCCCCTTCTGGAAGACATCTCTTGAGTCTGATTGTCTTCCTTCTCCTCTTTTCCTCAAGGATCCAGGGATCCTTGGGATCCTGGGATCCAGCCCTGGGCTGGGTTCCTGGCTCAGCCAGGAATCTGTTTCTTCCTCTGTCCCTTCCCCATTCTCCACCTCCCCCAACCTGGCTCGTGTTCTCTCTCTCTCTTTCTCTCTCAAATGAGTAAATAAAATCTTTTTTAAATTTTTTAAAAAATTTTTAAAAATTAAAAAAAAAGATTTTATCTATCAAAGAGAGCATGCACACACAAGCATGCTCTTGTGTGTGCATTTAAAAAAATTTTTTTTAATTTTTAAAAATTAAAAAAAATATTTTATCTATCAAAGAGAGCATGCACACGCAAGCAGCGGGGAAGGGCAGAGGGAGAAGCAGACTCCATACTGAGCAGGGAGCCCAATGTGGGGGCTTGAACCCAGGACCTCAAGATCATGACCCAAACCTGAAGGCAGACAGTTAACAGACTGAGCCACCCAGGAGCCCCCAGGATCAGGTATTCTAATGTAGCTTCCACCAAATCAATAGCTAGATCCAAGCACAAAAGCTATGTGCCTCAACCTCTCTGTCGTATTTGACATTTTTGATACTACCTACTGAAACTCTCCTCCCTTGGATCCCATGACAGCACACTATCCTAACTCTCCTCTTACCTACCTGGTAGCAACTTCTCTATCTCTTGATGTCCCCACTTCTGCCTGCTCTAAAGGGTGGGTATTCCCTTAGGTTCAGTCCTTCATCCTCTACTCTTCTCTGACTATATTCTTTCACTTAAAGATTTCATCTCTCATGGCTTTATTGCCTCAACTTTGAAGACTTCTGAATCCCCATCTCTAGTCCCACTCTCTCCCCTAGAAGGCATACTGAAAGTCTACATCTCTGCTGAACAATTCTATTTATATTATTGACACCTAAATACTGTTGAAAATTTCAGCATTTTAGAGCCAAGAGGTATCATTCACTCCCCTAACTTTTTATTTTTATTTTTCTAAAGATACTATTTATTTGACAGAGAGAGACATATTGAGAGAAGAAACACAAGCAGAGGGAGTGGGAGAGGGAGAAGCAGCCTCCCCACTGAGCAGGGAGCCCAATGTGGGGCTCGATCCCAGGACCCTGGGATCATGACCTGAGCCTAAGGCAGATGCTGACACTTAACGACTGAGCCATCCAGGCACACCATCACCTCCCTAATTTTTTAGATGAGGAAATTTTGGTGGCCTGTGCAAGACAACACAACATGGGTACAGAACTCTGGGTTTCCAGTCCGGTGCTTTTTCCAGTGGTCACCGATCAAAATACTATCTTTCCTTTAAAGATGTCCTGTTCTTCCTTTTTATATACTTTTTCTTCTGTTAATACTATCTATGCTACCATCGTTTTTCTAGATAACCAAACTTAAAATTTGGTGCTATTCAGTCACCAAATTATATATATACATATATGGATATATATATATTTTAAGATTTTATTTGTTAGAGGAGAGCATAAGCAGAAGGGGGAGCAGGCTTCCCGCTGAGCAAGGAATCTGATGTGGGGACTCAATCCCAGGACCTTGGCATCTGGACCTGAGCTGAAGGCAAACGTTCAACCTACTGAGCCATCCAGGTGTCCCACCAAATCCTTTTTGTTCTGTATTTGGAATGTTTCTTAAAATCCATTTCTTCCTGGGGCGCCTGGGTGGCTCAGTGGGTTAAAGCCTCTGCCTTCGGCTCAGGTCATGATCTCAGGGTCCTGGGATCGAGCCCCTTGAGCCCTGAGTCCCAGCTTCGGGCTCTCTGCTCAGTGGGGAGCCTGCTTCCCCTCCTCTCTCTCTGCCTGCCTCTCTGCCTACTTGTGATCTCTGTCAAATTAATAAATAAAATCTTTTTTAAAAATCCATTTCTTCCTACACATTTCATTGCCACATCTTTGGCCTAAACTTTAATTATAGCATTAGTTTCTCTTACTTCTAATCCCTTCTCACTGATAACAGAGTTACTTTTCCTAGAACAGTGTTTTGCATGTCATTTCCTTTTTTTTTTTTTAAGATTTTATTTATTTGACAGACAGAGATCGCAAGTAGGCAAAGAGGCAGGCAGAGAGAGAAGGAGGCAGAGACAGAGAGAGACAGAGAGAGGGAGGCAGGCTTCCCACTGAGCAGAGAACCCCGGGATCACGACCTGAGCTGAAGGCAAAGGCTTTAACCCACTGAGCCACCCAGGTGCCCCTTGGGGCTCGATCCCAGGACCCTGAGATCATGACCCCAGCTGAAGGCAGAGGCTTAACCCACTGAGCCACCCAGGCACCCCTGCATGTTATTTCCTATTCAAATTGTTCAACAGCCCCTCTGTGCTTTGAGAAGTTCAAAGCCTTTAGTCAAAGTCTTTGTTTCTCCTTCTATTCCCCTACTTGATACCTCTGTTCACTTTTTTATTTGCCCTTGATGAACAGTTAAGACTTTTTAACTCTAAATCTTTGTTCATGCTCTTCACCTTGCCCAGACTTTCTGGCTTCTGCCAGTTAAACCCTACCCCCTTTTAAGAGACTAACTCAAGTCCTTCTACCAATTACTTTCTCCACTAAACATGGTATATAAGCTGTCTTTGGCCCTTTATTTCATCAAATGAGATCATGCACATAGAGTGCCCTTACAAGCTTTGGAATATAACAGATTCTCAAAAATGTTACTTTCCCTCTTCCTTTATTTAAAAATTTTTTTTATTTTATCCCATTTGATTCCCATGACAAATGTGTGATTGAAGGCAACTACCCAATCTGCCATTGTTGCCCAGACCAGTCATATCTAATATATGTAAACAAATGAGCACAACTGTGTTCTAATAAGGTTTTATTTACAAAAACAGGAGTGAGGGGTACCTGGGTGGCTCAGTCATTAAGCATCCCAGGTCATGATTCCAGGGTCCTGGGATTGACCCTGCATTGGGCTCCCTGTTCCCCGTAGGAAGCCAGCTTGTCCTTCTCACTCTCCCCCTGCTTGTGTTCCCTCTCTTGCTGTGTCTCTCTGTCAAATAAATAATTTTTTTAAAATCTCTGCTTTAAAAACAAAAACAAGAACAAAAAAACAGGAGTGGAACTGGATTTGACCTATACATAGTAGATTTCAGACTACTGGTTTAAGTGACATAATACATATGAATATCAAATTTGGATAGAAATCAGATCTCTTAACTTCTAATCCAGTGCTTTTCCATTGTATTATCTTTTTGCCTATATAATTTATTTTGCACTTCTCATATGCTAACTTGTTTTACTATTTTGGGGTTTTTTTTTTCCTTAAAGATTTTATTTATTTATTTGACAGACAGCAATCACAAGTAAGCTGAGAGGCAGGCAGAGGTGAGGGGGGAAACAGGCTCCCTGCTGAGCAGAGAGTCTGATGCTGGGCTCCATCCCAGGACCCTGGAATTATGACCTGAGCTGAAGGCAGAGGCTTAACCCACTGAGCCACCCAGGTGCCCCTGTTTTACTATTTAACTTTTCTGCCTACTGTACTATTTTCTGATGGTCCAAAGGACACTGGAATGGTATAAAAAATACCTAACAGGGGCACCTGGGTGCTCAGTCAGTTAAGGGTCTGCCTTCTGCTCAGGTCATGATCCCAAGGTTCTGGGATCCAGCTCCATGTTGGGCTCCCTGCTCACCTGGGAGTCTGCTTCTCCCTCTGCCTCTCCCCTTGCTTGTGCATTTTCTCACTCTCTCTCTCAAATAAATAAATAAAATCTTGAAAACTAACAAAGAGTAGGCATTCAATAAATTTAATAAGCATAATGATGTCCCTGTCTAGCTTTACCTCTACTAAGTACTGCTTATGTACCTTTATTTTTTTTTTAAAGATTCTATTTATTTGTCAGAGAGAAAGAGAGAGCGCGATAGAGCAGGGAGGAGTGCAGAGGGAGAAGCAGGCTCTCTGCTGAGCAAGGTGCCCTGTGTGGGACACTTGTGCACCTTTCTTTTTTTGAGTCTTTCTCTACTATTTTCCAGGAGCCACTAGATCTGAATTTATGTGAATAACCACAGGTGGATATGTTAAGTAACATATGAATAAAAGAAAAGCTGTTTCCACAGTGAAGAAATAAAGGAGATATTACTAGTAGGTCTCACTGGGAGGCAAATGGATAGAAGTAGTCATAAAAGAGTCTTCAACTCAGGCACGTGGCTGGCTCAGTCCGTGGAGCACCGGACTCGATCTCGGGGGGTTGGGGAGGTTGGGGGGGTTAGGAGGGTTGGGAGGGTTTGGAGGGAGGTGGGTGTGGAGATTGCTTAAGAACAAAATCTTAATTTAAAAAAAAAGGGGGGGAAGAAAGAAAAGTCTTCGATTCTAAAACCTCAGGCGTTTCTTAATTCTTTGTTTAGTAATTTCACTTTATTTAGTGAAGTGCCTGGGCAGATGATGTTTTAAGAATGCCATGTTATGTTCATTCCGTTTCTTTTCCTTAGTTTTTAAGCAGATGAAGGGCATGAAGCTGTTTTTTCCGGAGAGCAGATCTCAAAGAATCTGGTCCTTTGAGAAAACAGGAAGCATGTTCAGGAAGCTTTGCCTATTTCTCTCATTTTCCTTCCAGAAAAATAAATGACTTAAATATCTATTACAGATTTGATAGGATTGAGGGTAGGGAATCGCGCTGACTTCTCAGAGACCGAGGGATGAGAAAACGAGGAATCTGTTTTGGGCGAATTTAAGGCAACAAATATCTTGCTTTGTCAGGTGTAGAGTCCGGGCTGGAGGCGTTGGGGTGGAGGGCGTGGAGAAGCCATCAACTGGAGCCACGAAGAGTGTTGCCATGGTTTCCAGTCAGTTTTTCTCCTTCCAGCCTGGATTTCTCCGCACGGCGCGAGAGATGACGTATTTCCGCTTCCGGCCGCGAGCGACCTTTGCGGCGGCCGGTTCCTGAGCACGTAGGGTGAGGATCTGGGCTTGGGGATGGGGAAAGCAAGGCGGGTGTGGCGGGAGGGGAAGCTTGCCTGAGAAAGACTTCGTACCCATTTCCCACCCCAAACCCTCCTGGGGCGGTGAGCGGTAACTGGAGTAGAGTACCCTGTGGCGCGTCCGGATACTCCCGTGCCCCGCCATGTACATCTCCGTGATGACGCCCCGCTCCCATCTCTTTTCTTCCCTATGCTAGAGTTGTATTGGCAAAGAGAGCTAGGCAGTCTTGATTATGATTAGCGTATCCTTTCTAGGACATGAAGACTTCCACGTGCTCCTGTGTCCCTTGTTCCCGGGGACGTTGCTTTTCCAGACCCTGAGTAAGCCACGCGGTAGAGTGTGCATTCTGCTGTGTTTCTCTTTCTTACCCGGTCTCTATACTTTCCCTTTATTCGTTATTCTTTAGGTGCTAAAGAGTAAAGATTTAAATTCCAAGGCCATGGCAAAACATCTGAAGTTCATTGCCAGGACTGTGATGGTACAGGAAGGGAACATGGAAGGTGCATACAGGACCCTAAACAGGTAACCAGACTTGTGCCTCGACAAGCTCTCTTGGAAAGTGCTTGGGTGGCTGTTTACTCCCTTCCCCCGTCATAGATGGTTCTCAAACCTCCAGCACCCCAGGTATTCACAGTGTTTTGAAACTTTTCAGCGCCTAGTTTATTATCTTTAAAATGAACTTTTCCCCCCAAACCTGATTGTATGAGGTTTGTTTATACAGAGCCTGAATTCCCTCACCCAAGACCTAAGGAACCCAAAGGGAAAATCAAAGTGTAAAGTTGTGGGGAAGCAGGGATGTAGTACATGATAAATAGAAGGTCGAGGGTGGGATTGGTGTAGGGCAAGGCTAATGGAAAGATGAATTCAGATTTGGGATCTTGGAGAAGCAAGCAAGAGATGGAAAAGTGTATCAGGTTTAGAGGAAGGTTACAACATAAGCAAAACATAAAGATGGAAATGAACTGAGAGTAGAAGAGCTGTTTTGAAAGGTTTTGAATGCGAGACTAAGAGTTGTAGAAGGGCTGTAATAAAGAATACCTTACTGTCGTACATTCTCAGGCCAATGATTCCTTAGTCTTCTCTTATCACTGATTGTAAAGATTTTTTTTTTAATATTTTATTTATTTATTTGTCAGAGAGCGAGAACAAGCACAGGCAGACAGAGTGGCAGGCAGAGGGAGAAGCAGGCTCCCCGCCGAGCAAGGAGCCCGATGTGGGACTCGAACCCAGGACGCTGGGATCATGACCTGAGCTGAAGGCAGCCGCTTAACCAACTGAGCCACCCAGGCGTCCCTGATTGTAAGGATTTTGACTTTCTGGCTGGCTTCATCATTTTCTCTCCCCAGTGTGAAAGAAACAAATCCTTGTGGAGTTGAATTATCAAGGAATTGTATGAAAGAGATCTTAAGAGAATATATGAGCTGCCCTTCTGCCTTAAGGCCAGGAAGGTGATAGCTTTATTACACAAGTGAGGGAAGCTTAGGACATGCAAATTATGCTTCTTGGATCACACAATTATTGAATGGTGGAGAGGAGCATAAAACACACCTTTCTACTTCAGTGTTCCTTATTTTATATCACTAAATTGCTTACTGGTTCCTCTGGAAATGTAGACACTTATGGCAGTCATTTTTTGTTAAGAATCTTTATTTGACTGAATTTATTAGTGGGGTTCTTGGGGACTGAGAAGGTAAATAAAGCAAAACTAGTTCTTAGCAAAGAGTTTTAGGTATGGAGGGTTGGATGGCAGAAGACCATAGTAAATGAGGGCAAAGATGCTGTCAAGCTGTGTAATTGAGGAGCACTTGCAGGCTCAAGATGGATTGTGTGTCTTTTACTTATTTATTTATTTTTAGTTAGTAGGTTAGTTATTTGAGATAGAAAGCAGTAGAGCAGTAGTAGGAGAGCAGAGGGAGAGAGAGAAGCAGGCTTCCTGCTGAGCATGGAGCCCCATGCAGGGCTTGATCCCAGGACCCTGGGATCATGACCTGAGAGCTGAAGGCAGACACTTAACTAACTGAGCGACCCAGGCACCCCAAGATTGTGTGTCTTTTAAAAGGATCTGGTCTTAGGTCAGCCCCATTATCTCATTCTGTGTCTGTGCATACCAGTCATATCCTTGCATAGAAGCTGTTCCCTAAAGGTAATCAGTTAAATACCGTGTGTTAAGACACCCTATATCATTTTTTTTTCTATCTCTGCTCATTCCCAACTCTTTTCCTATTTCAGACCTAGTGGCATGTCTGTGAGAGGCTCAAAATGTCTAATGACCTTTTGTGCTTATATATCATTAAGCACAAAATGAATGTCTTTATAGACTCAGTAGTGAATTAGCTAGTGAGATGAAATGCTGAATTTGGGAAAAGGAAGTCTTGCAGATTCCTCCACCCTTTTTGTGATCTTTCCCTGTAAGTCTTTGTATGATTTATTTTGGATTTAGATGGGTCTGTTAGCCAGGGTGATTGAGATGTTTATATTATTGAATGATATCAAAGGCCAGCCATTACTTGATGGTAAAACAAATTTCTTTTTTTTAAGATTTATTTGACAGAGATCACAAGTAGGCAGAGAGACAGGCAGAGAGAGAGAGAGGGAAGCAGGCTCCCTGCTGAGCAGAGAACAGAGCCTGATGCGGGGCTCGATCCCAGGACTCTGAGATCATGACCAGAGCCGAAGGCAGCGGCTTAACCCACTGAGCCACCCAGGCACCCCTAAAACAAATGTCTAAAGGCTTAGCTTAGGCTCCCCTAAACTACCCTATTCCTAAAGTGCAAATAACACAAAAGCAAAAATTTGATTTTTAAGAAATGAGCTACTTTGGCAAGGAATGAAGAAACAGTTTGTGGTGCAGAACTATTTATTGAACCATTTCTTCTATTTGTATCAAGAAAGTAGCTACAACTTTAATACTTTTGACTGTAGTCATGGCTTGAATGTAAGAGCAAACATCCCCCCACCCCCATATCTGAGTGGCTCAGTCAGTTGAATTAACTATCTCTTGATTTCAGCTCAGGTCACGGATCTTGGGGTCATGGGATTGAGCCCTAAGTCAGGCTCTGCACTCAATAGGGAGACTGCTGGAGATTTTCTCTCTCTCTCTTCCCTACCCCCCTACCCCAGCCCCTGCTTGCCTGCACTCACTCTCTCAAATAAATCTATTTTTTTAAAAGATTTTATTGATTTATTAGAGAGAGGGAGAGAGAGCACAAGCAGGCAGAGCAGCAGGCAGAGGGAGGGGGAGAAGCAGGCTCTCTGCTGCACAGATAGCCTGATGTGGAGTTTGATCCCAGGACCCTGCAGATACCCAACTGAGCTATCCAGGGGCCCCTAAAATAAGTAAATTAAAAAAAAAGCACAGACCCTGAAGCAGATAGCCCAGTTCAGACAGATCTCAGCTCTGCCATTCATTAGCTGCATGATCTATAATAAGCTACTTAATGTCTCTCTCTCTCTGCCTCAGTTTCTTCCTCTGTAAAGTTGAACTAATAATGGTACCTACCTCTTGGGGTTGATGTGAGGATTAAATTAGTTAATATGATTAAATTGTTTAGAACAGTGCTTGGCACATCGTAGGCATTGTGTGTTAGTTATTTTCATAAGCTGGAACTCATCGTAAGGAAGTTTTAACCCTTTCAGTTTTGCTTGTGGGTGATATGTTTATTTTGAATGATAAGAGTTTACGTTAGGTGTTTTTTCTCTGTTTTCCTTGATCATTAGGTTATGCTCAAGGTGGCCTGGAGATGAAAAAGTGAGAGAATTAAGCTTTATTTTGTCAGGACGATACAGTTTGCTACTGATACTGGAATGACTTTTCTTATAGACTCTTTTTTTTTTTTTTTTTAAGTTTTTACTTATTTATTTGACAGAAAGAGAACACAAGCAGGGGGAGAGGCAGAGGTAGAGGGAGAAGCAGGTTCCCCGAAAAGCAGGGGAAGCCCAATAAGGGATTCAATCCCAGGACTCTGGGATCATGACTTGAGCTGAAGGCGGTGGCTTAACCAACTGAGCCACCCAGGCATCCCTTCTTATAGACTCTTAAAGAGTGATACTTTCCAGGAAAGGCTCTTCTATTTAACCTATTGCTAATCTCATTTTTTTTTTTAAGATTTTATTTATTTATTTGACAGACAGAAATCACAAGCAGGCAGAGAGAGAGGAGGAAGCAGGCTCCCTGATGAGCAGAGAGCCCGATGCGGGGCTCGATCTCAGGACCCTGAGATCATGACCTGAGCCGAAAGCAGAGGCTTTAACCCACTGAGCCACCCAGGCGCCCCGCTAATCTCATTTTTAAATAATTGCATTTATTCCCTCTGTATGGTCTGTTCTTTTTTTGTTGTTGTTCTTTAAGATTTTATTTATTTGACACACAGAGAGTGTGTACAAGCAAGGGGAGCGGCAGGCAGAGGAGGAAGCTGACTTCCCACTGAGCAGGGAGCTGATGCAGGGCTCAATCCCAGGACCCTGGGATCATGACCTGAGCTGAAGACAGATGCTTAACCAGCTGAGCCACCAGGAGCCCCGCTGTGCTCTTTCATCTCCATTTCCAGTTACAAAAGTTTAAAACCTGAAAAACAAAGTATTTCTTTTTTTTTTTTTTTTTAAGATTTTATTTATTTATTTGTCAGAGAGAATGAGCACAGGCAGACACATTGGCAGGCAGAGGCAGAGGGAGAAGCAGGCTCCCTGCCGAGTAAGGAGCCCGATATGGGACTCGATCCCAGGACGCTGGGATCATGACTTGAGCCAAAGGCAGCTGCTTAACCAACTGAGCCACCCAGGTGTCCCAAAAACAAAGTATTTCTAATTTCCTGCCTAAAGGAGTTGATCTTTCCATTGATGTCAGACCTGAATTAGGCCTTCTGTCTTCTGAGAGAAGACTTTTTCCATTGTCTTTGTCTGAGATTGTTCTAATTAACTTAGAACAAAACCTCTATCTGCATCTCCCAAAATCCAATTATATTTTTACTTTAATCAACATTAGTTTTTCTTTTCCTGTTTTTTTTTTCTTTTCTTTTCATTTTATCTAAAAATCCTTCCTGATTCCAGATGCAAGTGGGTGGCAGGTAAGGGAAGAATAAATAAGTGGCAGAAGGTGAGGCATGTTTGGATTCTTTCTGCCATCTGGCCTGGCCTGGTACTATCTCACTTCTTGTTCTTAGGAATTTGTTTTCACATTCCTCTCTCTCTTTTTTTTTTCTTCTCTCTTCCGTTATTCTTTTTGTTAAACAGCAGCCCCATAATTCTTTCAAGATTCTCTTTTTGTAGATGAATGGCAGTTTATGCATACTTTTTTCCTAGGTGTACGTGCTAATTTTAGTCGGAAACCGCAGGAGACTGGTCATTGCGACACCATGTGGTTTTCAACTCTGGCTACCATTTTAGAATTACCTGGGAACCTTAAAAAAAATTATTGATCCCAGAGCCTAGCCTGAGACTAAGTCTGGGCAGTTGTGGCTAACCAGCATTTTTTTTTAAGATTTTGTTTATTCATTTGACAGACAGATCACAAGCAGCCAGAGAGGCAGGCAGGGTTGGGGGGGGGGGAGCAGACTCCTCGCCAAGCAGAGAGAGCCCAATGCAGGGCTCAATCCCAGTACCCTGAGACCATGACCTGAGCTGAAGGCAGAGGCTTAACCCACTGAGCCACCCAGGCCCCCTGCTAACCAACATTTTTAAAATGTACCATGAGGACACTTGGGTGGCTTAGTTGGTTAAGTGTCTGCCTTCAGCTCATGATCCCAGGTCCTGGGATTGAGTCCTGTATCCGTCTCCTTGCTCAGCAGGAAGCCTGCTTCTCCTCTCTCTGCCTGCTGCTCTTCCTGCTTGTACTCTGTCTCTTTCTCTCTCTCTGACAAATAAATAGTCTTTAAAAAATAAAAATGTCCCATGAGATTTTAATGTTGAGCCAAGATTGTAATGACCTTCTTAAGAGCAGAGACCTGTGCATTTTCATTTGTATTTCCCTTGCATGTGCCAAAGGGGCCCATGGAAAGCTCTCAATAAATGTCTATTTAATGAATGTAAATATTTCTTTATCTTCTTCAGTCTCTTACTTTAGTGTTTGTCAAACCTTTCCACTGAAGTATCCTTAACAACAAAGGAAAGCAAAGGAACTATAGGGGTTCTGCTACTATAAGCAAACATGGAAGCTCTTTGAAGTCTCTCTTTTTTTAACTAAAGTTTTAGGTGATTTTTTTTTTTTAATTCATTGCCATTACATCTGTTCTAGGGCTAGCATGTCTGCCCCTATTCAAGTTAAAATTGGTGCTCTGGGCAAATGCATCAAATTTATCCAGAGACTTCTGTCTCTGGATTATACCCTTGGCACACTGTCAAGTATCCTAATTAAGAAGTGTGGCATTGGGGGCACCTGGGTGGCTCAGTGGGTTAAAGCCTCTGCCTTCGGCTCGGGTCATGATCCCAGGGTCCTGGGATCGAGCCCCGCATAGGGCTCTCTGCTCAGTGGGGAGCCTGCTTCCTCCTCTGTCTCTGCCTGCCTCTCTGCCTGTCAAATAAATAAATAAAATCTTAAGAAAAAAAAAAAAAGAAGTGTGGAATTGGGGCGCCTGGGTGGCTTAGTTGGTTTGGTGAGTGCCTTTGGCTCAAGTCATGATCCTGGAGTCCCGGGATCGAGTCCCGCATCGGGCTCCCTGCTTGGTGGGGAGCCTTCTTCTCCTTCTGACCCTTCCCCTCTCTCATACTCTCTCTCCCTCAAACAAATAAAATCTTTTAAAACAAAAAAGAAAGAAAAGAAACGTGGCATTACTGGGTGGCCTGGGTGGTTCGTACGGTTAAGTGGCAGACTCTTGATTTTGGTTCAGGTTCTGATCTCAGGGTCCTGGGATTGACCCCCACATCACACTCCTTGCTCATCGGAGTCGGCTTGAGGATTCTCTCTCCCTCTCCCCCACCCTCCACTTCTCCTGCCTGTCTCTCTCTCCCCATCTCTAAAATAAATAAATAAATGTGTACAGGAAAAAAAAATGGCATTACTTTTTCTTTATTTCAGGGATTAAAACACCAATTTAGAAATAGGTTTTGGGGGAAAACTATATATTCCTTAAAAAGGAAAGAATTTGGAAAGAAGAGGAATGGTTGGAAAGAAAAATATATTAAAAGATTCAAGTCCCAGAGACTCAGGGCCTGAGGTGTGATTATCTCTTTTCGGCTTTCTTACAAATTTAGAAAATTAATACTTTGTGGTTGGGATTACCTAGGAAAGCAGTGCAAGATGTGCATGTTGTTGGGGTGCTTGGTGGCTCAGTCAGTTAAGCGTCTGCCTTCGGCTCAGGTCATGATCTCAGGATCCTGGGTTCGAGCCCCGCTTTTGGCTCCCTGCTTACCAGGGAGTCTGCTTCTCCCTCTCCCTTTGCCCCTACCCCCAGCTTCTCTCTCTCCTCTCAAATAAATAAATAAAATATATGAAAAAAAAGAAAAAGAGAAGTGTACATTGTTGGAAGGTGCCAGGTTGGAGCAGTGTTACAGTAGTGATTTTTATAGTCTTTGGGGAGGATACTTATTTTGTCAATTTGCGTTCCATCTTTAAGGAAGCTACATTTCTCTTCCTTTTAATCTTGGAGTATTAGATATACATGCTATAAATTGTATTTTAGTTTCAGTGGGAGAAAATGGACAAATATTTTGGTCTTAGAATAATTTTCTAGGCTAGGACTTTTAAGCATGAAAATGTTAAGCCAGCTAGTTTTGGAGTTCCCAGTCTTCCTGTCAGTCAAACACCGTATTTTCTGATGCACTTTTCTTATTTTTCTCTGCTTTTTCTTTATATCCTCTTTGGCCACCTTTTTTGTATTACACTTTTTCTGTATTCTGTATTCTTTATTATATCCCAGGCTTCTCCTTATCTCTCCCAGCTTTCTGATGGTTGGTAGTTTAAAAATTAGTTGAATGTCCTGTGGTCTAATTACAATAGTAAGTAGGAGAGCAAGTGAGAGAGAGGTGGTTAAAGCTTTGGCGTGTTTGGAGCACAAAGGCAGTCTTAAAAAAGGAAACAGGCTACGTGTCTGTTCAGTGAGACCACCACAAAATGTTTGTTATATAACCAAGGGCCCTCATTCCTGCCCTGGGATGAGGAGATGGAGAGTGGCGGTTGCTAGGAAGTCCTGTATGATTGGCTAGCCCCCAAGCAAGGAAAGGCAAGTACCCTGGAAGTGTGCCTAGTTGACCTCTTTTATTCCTGGGAGGCGAGCTTCGGGGCCCAGTGAGTCCTCATGCATGCATGTTATCCTGATGTAGGCTGGCTATACTGACGTGAGTTTGCCACTTCCAACCTCCCCCAGCCTGGGCAGCTCCTTTTACATAATCTGATGAATTTAACTAAATAAAATGGCAGCTGATTTCTCCTTCAGTGTTAGGTTGCCAGGCACCTGAACTCCAGGCTGATCTGTTGGTCTGCTAGTCCCTGAACTACCTTTGGAAACGGAAGCATCACTACTTCATCAGTTCTACAAAGCTCTTCTTGCAATTTTTTTTATTGGAAATGAGTTGAGGTGTGCCTGGGTGGCTCAGTGGATTAAGCCTCTGCCTTTGGCTCAGGTCATGATCCTAGGTCCTGAGATCGAGCCCTGCATCGGGCTCTCTGCTCAGCAGGAGCCTGCTTTCCCCTCTCTCTCTGCCTGCCTCTCTGCCTACTTGTGATGTCTCTCTCTCTCTGTCAAATAAATAAATAAAATCTTTAAAAAAAACGAGTTGAGTAGATGCCTCTACTCTAGAGACTCTGGAGCTTTTGAAGATAATCTGTGCTTTTTTAGGATAACTAAAAAGAGCTGGTAAGAGTTCACTAGAGTAGTTAGAACCATCCAGGGCACACCATTTAGTAACCCCATCATTATGTTGGGGACCATGATCTTTTCATTCTTTCCCTTCTTCCATTCTTAAATCCTTCCATACTTTTTTCTTACCTTGTTTTTTTTGTTTTTTTTTTTTTCCTTGCCACACAGACCATTTCCTTCTTAAGGTGTTCACTTTCTTTTATTTTTTCCTTTTTTTTTTTTTTTTTTAAGATAGAGAGAGCATGAGCAGGGGTGCATACAGAGAGAGAGAAGCATGTTCCCCCACTGAGTAAGGAGTCTGATGCAGGACTCGATCCCAGGACCCTGAGATCATGACCTGAGCCAAAGGCAGAGGCTTAACCTCCTGAGCCACCCAGGCATCTCACCTGGGAGTCTTTTAAAACATCTCCAGTGCATAATTCCATGCTAGACCAATTAAATCAGAATCTTTGAGGAATAGGGCCCAGGAGTCAGTACTTTAAAAAAAAAAGTTTTATTTGAGAGAGCAGGCTTATGTGCATGCACATGAGCGCATGCGTGCGTCTATGCAAGTTAGGGAGAGGCAGACAGAAAAAAAATCTCCTAGCTGACTCCCATTGAGTGTGGAGCCCTGCCACAAGGCTTAATCCCAGGACCTCAAGATCATGACCCAAGCCAAAACCAAGAGTCGACTGCTCAGCCAACTGAGCCATCCAGGTGCCCCAGGAATTAGTACTTTTTTAAAAACCTTTTAGGGGAGGGGCGCCTGGGTGGCTCAGTGGGTTAAAGCCTCTGCTTTCGGCTCAGGTCATGGTCCCAGGGTCCTGGGATCGAGCCCCGCATCGGGCTCTCTGCTCAGCAGGGAGCCTGTTTCCCTCTCTCTTTGCCTGCCTCTCTGCCTACTTGTGATCTCTGTCTGTCAAATAAAAAAAAATTAAATAAATAAATAAATAAATAAAAACCTTTTAGGGGATGATTCCATTGTGCATTAGTGTTGAGGCTCACTGGCAAAGGTTAAGGAGGTCATGTAGAACCAGAAAGGTTTTTAGTCAGAATCTGGAGGGATACCAACATTCAAGAGTAAATTAAGGAATAACGTTAGCAAAGGAGACCTTTATGGGCCAGGATATGGAGTCTTTTAGACTTTAGTGCCTCACTTCTCTATTGTAAGATTCTAGTGTTGGGTTCACATGACTTCTGGGCATGACTGTGTTTCCAGTAGAACATGAATTATCTGCTTCTCCTGCTTCTGGGAATTTGCAGCAATTCCCTTGCCTCTTATCTTCCTACCACTAATACCTAGAAAGACTGATTTATACAAATATGATTTTCTAGTAGCCTATAGAGCATTCTTGATATTAAACAGCAAGACCGGGGTGCCTGGGTGGCTCAGTGGGTTAAAGCCTCTGCCTTCAGCTCAGGTCATGATCCCAAGACCAGTCATGATCCCAGGGTCCTGGGATCGAGCCCCGCATTGGGCTCTCTGCTTGGCAGGGAGCCTGCTTCCCTGTCTTTCTGCCTGCCTCTCTGCCTACTTGTGATACCTCTCTCTCTCTGTCAAATAAATAAATAAAATCTTTAAAAAAAAAAAATTAGCAGGAGCCTGGGAGAGGATCCCATAGGACAGTGGTTCCCATGTCTATTCACATTTGTAACTTACCTAAAGCTCACATCTTTTCAAGTTGATGTTCAATCTGTAGTTGTTATCTTGGGCTTTATATGTTATGGAATAACATAGCAGCAAGAAATAGGGCTTCCCACTGGGCAGAAGTAGCTGGTGGTTTCTCTTATTTTGGTTTTCTCTTTCCTCTATCCCCTTTCTTCCACTTAACCTCCTTAACTCCAGCTGTGTTTGTGACTTACTTTTTACCTGTGATGAAAGAACAGGGTGAGCAGTAAAGGGGCCATGTAAACAATGCCAGAAATGGAGGGCGGCAGCAGCAGATGCCTCTAGATCTCCTTAGGACTGACTGGTGATGGATTGAGAGGAAGCAACAAATTACAGATTGGAGCCAGAGTTCTCAAGAGCCTAGGGATTGAGTAGTTTATAGAATAAGCTCCAGTGTCTTTGTGGAAGAACAAAGAGGTAAGTTTGAGTTAGATGTGTTATAAATCCAACAAGAGTATCCAACGACCCTGTAATTGCACTACTGGGTATTTACCCAAAGAATAAAAAAAGACAGGTTCAGAGGGGTACATGCACCCTGATGTTTATAGCAGCATTATCAACAATAGCCAAACTATGGGAAGAGCCCAAATGTCTGTGGACTCGTGAATGGACATAGAAGATGGGGGTGGGTGGGTGGGGGTGTGTGTATGTTACTGAGTTATCAAAAAAGAATGAAATCTTGCCATTTGCAGTGATGTGGATATAACTAGAGTGTATTATGCTAAGTGAAATAAGTCAGGAAGACAAATACCGTATGATTTCACTCATGTGGAATTTAAGAAATAAAACTGATGAACATTTGGGAAGGGAGAAGAGAGCAGAGGGGAGGCAAACCATAAGAGACTCTTAACGATAGAAAACAAACTGAGAGTTGATAGAAGGAGCTGGCCAAGGAATGGGCTAAGTGAAGAGCAGTAGGTATTATATATAATGATGAATCATTAAATTTTCTTCCTAAAACCAATATTATACTATATATTAACTAACTAGAATTTTTTTTTTTAAGATTTTATTTATTTGTGGGACGCCTGGGTGGCTCAGTTGGTTAAGATTTTATTTATTTGTCAGAGAGACAAAGCACGAGCAGGAAGAGTGGCAGGCAGAGGGAGAAGCAGTTTCCCCACTGAGCAGGCAGCCTAATGCGGGATTCCATCCTAGGACCCTAGGATATGACCTGAGCCAAAGGTAGACACTTAACTGACTGAACCACCCAGGCATCCCAACTAACTAGAATTTCAATAAAAATTTGAAAAGAAAAATATATATATGCAACAAGAGGAAATGCATTGTAAGGAATTGGGTGGGCAAGAAAAAGCAGATTGAGCTCAATTTTATAGACCCTTTAAGATTAATAAAACATGATTTCTTCCCTCAGAGATTTTCAGTCTAATGAGGGAGACGTTTGTATTAATAATTAACGGAATGGAGGAATGAAATAATTACTAGGTAGGTATACAATAATAGAAATGATTTTCTCTAAGAAGATGAGAAGCCTTTTTGGAGAAGTGACATCTAGGTTTGGCCTCAGAAAGATGAGGAAAATTTTACTCAGAATGTTGGCAACTGGAGGTGGAGGTGGTATTCTAGGTTGAGAAAGCAGTATGAATAAAGACTTGGTAGCAGAGTGTGTTCAGGGAGTAGTCAGCAGACTAGTGTGGTTGGAGCATGTGGTACATGAGGAAAATGGTTGGGTGAGGCTGTTACTTAATACTCCACTCCCATTTTTATCATTGGTGTGATTGAAGGCCTCTTCTCTCCTTGTGTTAATTAGGTCCAGGAATATCTCAGGCCTGCAGACTTCAGCTGAGTCCATTAAACTATAGGGATGGGGCAGCATTTGCCACTAAGGACGAAGCAGGAATCACCCCCAGTGATTTGTTTTTCCTACTACAAATGAGTCACCCCATCTGAAGATTCTGAAATGATCCCTTGGTTGAGAATCACTGCCATAGAGAGCCACTGTTTATAAGGATTGTGTCACATTCCTCAGATGTGCTGTAGGAGACAAAGGTTGAAAATACAACCCTGACTATAAACTCCCCAAGAGCAAGGACTATGTCATTAATTGCTTTGGTATTTCACACAAATTCCTATTTGGGGCCTCAATAAGTAGGCAGTTAATGCTATATAACCACCATTTCACATCATAATTTTTATAAATGCCAGTTGTTTGGTCAGTTGACTTCTGGCCACCTGTGAAACTGGGAAAGAATAATAATGAGCCCAGGTTTCTAACTTCATCGCCTGCCTTTATACAGAATCCTCACCATGGATGGGCTTATTGAGGACATTAAGCGACGGCGGTACTATGAAAAGCCTTGCCGCCGACGACAAAGGGAAAGCTACGAAACCTGTCGGCGAATCTACAACATGGAAATGGCTCGCAAGATCAACTTCTTGATGCGGAAGAATCGGCCGGATCCATGGCAGGGCTGCTGAGGCCTGTGGATAGTAGGCCCAGTATGAAAATCCCTATCCAGCTGTCTCCTTTCTCCAATCCCATTTTCTCTTACCTTTCTTACAATAAATTCAATCACGTATATGCAAGAAGGCCTGCATATATAGAAGGAATCCCATAGTTAGCATTGGACCCTCTGTTCTATTGTGTGAAAGAGAAATAAGCCAAAAAGTAGTCTAGGAGTAGAATGGTGGTTGCCAAGGGCTGGTTGGGAGTGGAGAATGGGGAATTAGTGTTTAGTGGGTACAAAATTTCAGTTGGGGAAGCTGAAGAAGTTCTAGAGACAGATGGTGGTGATACTTGCACAATAATGTGAATGTACTTAATGCTACTGAACTGTACACTTAAATGGTGAAAATGGCAAATTTAATGTATACTTAGCTGTAATAAAATGCTTTAGTCTAGGAGAGGTAAGGAACTTTTCTAAAATGTAGTGGAATATATCTACCATTTCCTACTCAATTCTTACAAAACCCAAAGCAAGACATTATTGGAAAAGCCTCTGTTACTCTTTCCTCAACTGTCCCCTCCTACCAACTGTTAGATAAAAGGAGAGGAGGCATCTACATATTTGGAATAAATTTTCCTACTGAAACACCCACCAACAAGACTAGAGTGCTGGAATCCTTATGCAGAGGAATCCTTAAGACAAATCTGTTTTCTGGGGGGTTTTTTTGGTTTTTGGGGGGGATCGTGACCTGAGCCGAAGGCAGAAGCTTAATGACTGAGCCACCCAGGCACCCCATCCTTTAATTTTCCTAAAGGAGTCTACTGAAGGTATAATGGAGAAGAAACAAAACAGTAGGTAGATGGTAGAAAAGAAGGAATGGGCGAGTGTTAAGAGATATAAGGGCACGGGCACCTGGGTGGCTGGCTCCATGGGTTAAGCCGCTGCCTTTGGCTCAGGTCATGATCCCAGGGTCCTGGAATCGAGCTCCACATCGGGCTCTTTGCTCGGTAGGGAGCCTGCTTCTCTCTCTCTCTGCCTCTCTGCCTACTTGTGATCTTTCTCTGTCAAAAAAATAAAATCTTTTTTAAAAAAAAGAGAGATAAGGGCACAGAGCCAGAAATATCTATAGCAGTGATTCTCAAAGTGTGGTCTTCAGATCAGCAGTATGAACATAACCCAGTTAATTGGTTGAAATGCAAATTATGGGACCTACTTTAGACTTTCTGAATTGGAAATTGGAATTAGAGCCCAGTAATTTATTTTAACAAGCCCTGCAGGTGATTTTGATGGCTACTAAAGTTTGAGACTCCCTGCCCCATCCTCAAAGTGGTTTCCAGGCAGTGGTTTCCCCTCTATCACCCTCCTTCTGCTCTTGGGTATGTGAGCCACTCTGCTTCCTTTCCTGCTGTCTGTTTCCTTTGGCCTTGCTCCCCTGGCAGCCACACTGCTAGTATAAGAAAAGTTTGTGCCAGCCCCGGTAGAACACAGTGAGTAGGTGGAGCGACTAGCCCATCTCTCCTCCCCCAGGCTCCAGCCCTCAGTATGGTGTTGAAAAAGGAGGTAAAGGGCACACTGCCAAGCACCATGTCTCCCCAGATTACTAATGTTCAAACACTGCCCCCTTGTGGTATAGCTGCATGAAATCTGATTTTTCTGGTCTTAATTTCAGTCTTTTCAATATCATTTTTCCTTTTCACAATTATCATACTTATTGATTAGGCAGGCCTGCATGAAGATATGCTGGAACAATGGTTCCTTGCCTTTCAGAGCTTGATCATCTTTCTTCCCCTCATGAGTAAAGCCCATGGTGAATAAATCATATCTTAGGGCACCGCATAGAAGTAGCTTAGAGATAGAAGATCTGGTCCTTGCACTCCAGAAGCTTACACTGTGGTTGGAGAAATTCTATATACAGACTGTTCAATTTTGTTACCTTTGTACAACCTCATTTTCAAGTTAGACATTGATACTTCTGAATCCCTTTTCAGTCTCTGAATTTGGTCTTTAATGTACCACTTTTGAGTGATTTTGAGCCATGGCACTGTTTCACCTCCTGTCAGTTGCTGCTGCTGAAGAATAAAGGCCTGGCCTTTGCCAAAATTATAGGGTATTTTTGTGATAGAAGAGCCAGGCCTCTAAAAGAAGAAGAAGAGCCAGGCCTATTACTTGGCAGTAGGCAGTATTCCTCTGGGATTGCATTTGCTCCTGGGCTCCCTGCAAACATCAAGCAGTGGCTTAAAATCTGGAATTTCATTCATCTCTGAAATGATACCCTGCTTGTTCTGGTCATTTTCCTGACCATTGCCCATGTACCCCAGAGCAGTGAACAGTGGTGGGTTTTAGCAGATAGCCAGTTGGGAGGTCTTTTGGGTAAAAGGGTTCATTGGCTGTCTGCCTGAAGTCCACTCAGTTTGTGTTGTCATGGCAGGGAAAAAAGCCTTCCACTCCTGCTCTGAGAAACTAGAAGGTATCTCATGATCATCTAATGAATAGGAATTTCCATATCCTTTTATCTCTGCCTTGGGTTCAAGAGAGGGGTAGTTTGGTGTTTGACCCAGTTGCAGTGTGATAGATACGGTACTTCCTATTCTGATCCCAGGCACTCGTGACATTTCTTAGATGTCCACTGGATTTCCTCTGACAGGTCCATTCTAGTCATAATTTAAGGATCTTAAAATGTTTACTGCTCTGGAAAGAGATCCGCTTTAAAACTGGTACTCTGTTGTGGAACTCTGACATTGTACTCTAAAGCTTTCAGAAGTACACAAGATGAAATGAGAATTTGCCCCTATGTTAACTGAAAACATTAAGGAGTAGTAACTCACTGAATACTCACAAGGTAAAGTAATAGTGGAGTGATATGTTAAATGTAGGTGTTTGAAGGGAGAGAAAAGTATTGGGACTTCTAGTGTGTGCCTGTTACCTTACATACAAAGTTGTTTACTTAGATCTGGATTTAGTTATGATGTTGGCAAATTATTTAATATAAAATCTAGATTCCCCTGTAAAATGAGAATAATTGTATGTAGGGGTTTGTGGTGAGGATTAAATGAGATCATGCATGTCAAATGATCAGCGTGGTTTCTGGCACGTAGAACTTAATAAATGTTGGAAATAGTCCCTCAGTTGTGCCAGACAGAAGCCTGATCATTGAGTCCTCCTCCACAGTCAGCCATCACTAGCATCCACTTACTCCCCATCTTGAAGACTAAATGCAACAATCCAAGTCCCAGCTCCTTTCTGGATTACAATAGTCATTTAGCCATCTTGCATCAGTGTTGCCTGGCCTTCAATCCCTCCACCCTTAGGTTAGTATGATTGTTCTAAAATGCAACCTTGGGGTGCCTGGGTGGCTCAGTGGGTTAAAGCCTCTGCCTTCAGCTCGGGTCATGATCCCAGGGTCCTGGGATCGAGCCCCGCATCGGGCTCTCTGCTCAGCGGGGAGCCTGCTTCCCTTCCTCTCTCTCTGCCTGCCTCTCTGCCTACTTGTGATCTCTGTCAAATAAATAAATAAAATTTTAAAAAAATAAAATGCAACCTTGAGGAGCCCCTGGGTGGCTCAGTGGGTTAAAGCCTCTGACTTCGGCTCAAAGGAATCGAGCCCCGAGTCGGGCTCTTCTGCTCGGTGGGAAGCCTGCTTCCCCCTCTCTCTCTGCCTGCCTCTCTGCCTACTTGTGATCTCTGTCAAATAAATAAAATCTTTTTTAAAAAATCATTTCAGATTCCTGCTTAAGGAGGTATTTGGTTCCCATTGTTTTCAAGATAAAGTCCAAACTATTAGCAGGACATTTAAGGCCTTTCATGATTGAATCGTGCTTTTCTGTCTAACCACTGTCCCCTCCTTCTGGGACATGCTGTTTTCTTCTTCTGCCTGTTTACCATTCTCTGAGAAGACTTCCCTGATCTCTATACCAACTTTTCTTCTATTCTCTCTTATCAGCTTAATTATGTAATAGTAGTTTCTTTCTCTCTCTCTCTTTTTTTAAAGATTTATTTATTTATTTGACACACAGAGAGAGCACACACACACAAGCAGGAGGAGCAGCAGGCAGAGGGAGAGGGAGAAGCAGGCTCCCTGTGGAGCAAGGAGCCCATTGTGGGGCTCCATCCCAGGACCCCAGGATCATGACCTGAGCCAAAGGCAGACGCTTAACGGCTGAGCCACCCTAGTGCCCCAATAGTAGTTTATCTCTAAAATTTGTTATTATCTCTATAATTTGTTCTATCTCTATAATTTGTGATGTACTGCTTAGTTGCCTTTCTCCCTCCATTAGATTTTCAGTAATCTGGAGGTTGGATCTTTGTTGGTGGTGGTGGTTTGTTTTGAACCATTGTATTCCCTGTGCTTGATATAATGCCCAGCATCTAAATGTTCAGTAAATGGGGCACCAGGATGGCTCAGGCGGTTGAGCAGTTGAGCATCTAACTCTTGATTGCAGCTTAGTCATGAATATTGGGTCTTGAGATCGAGCTCTGTGCTTGGTGGGGCGTCTGCTTGAAATTCTCTCCCCCTTCCCTCCCCCCCAAGGCAAAGTAAAGAAATCTTTAAAAAAATAAATGCCCAACAAATGCTTTTTTGGATTTTTTTTAAGGATTTTATTTATTTGACAGAGACACAGTGAGAGAGGGAACACAAGCAGGGGGAGTGGGAGAAGGAGAAGCAGGCCTCCTGCCAAGCAGAGAGCCAGATGCAGAGCTTGATCCCAGGATCCTGGAATCATGATCTGAGCTGAAGGCAGATGCCCAACGACTGAGCCACCCAGGCACCCCTGTTTTGAGATTTTTTTTCTTAAGATTTTATTTATTTATTTGACAGATCACAAGTAGGCAGAGAGGCAGGCAGAGAGAGAGGGGTGGGGGAAGCAGGCCCCCCTGCCCAGCAGAGAGCCTGATGTGGCGCTGGATCCCAAGACCCTAAGACCATGAGCAGAAGGCAGAGGCTTCAACCCACTGAGCTGCCCAGGCGCCCGGAGAATTTTTTTTAAGGTCATCTCCACACCTAGCGTGGGTTTCAAAATTTAAAACCCCTAGATCAAGAGTCACATGCTGTACTGACTGAACAGCCAGGTAGGTGCCCCTCAAAGAATATTTCTTGAAGGAGCATACAACAGTAGCAATGATCAGTTGAGTTTTACTATGTGTCTGACTCTGTACTAAATATTTCTTTATTGAAACAATATACATAACATGAAGTTTATCATTTAAACCATTTTTCTAAAAGATTTTATTTGTTTATTTGACAGAGATCACAAGTAGGCAGAGAGGCAGGCAGAGAGAAAGGGGGAAGCAGGCTCCCAGCTGAGCAGAGAGCCCGATGCAGGGCTTGATCCCGGGACCCCTGAGATCATGACCTGAGCTGAAGGCAGAGGCTTAACCCACTGAGCCACCCAGGTGCCCCCCAAAATTCTTTTTTTTTTTAAAGATACTATTTATTTATTTGACAGAGATCACAAGTAGGCAGAGAGGCGGGCAGAGAGAGAGAAGGAAGCAGGCTTCCTGCTGAGCAGAGAGCCCAACACGGGGCTCGATCCCAGGACCTTGAGATCATGACCTGAGCTGAAGGCAAGAGGCTTTAACCCACTGAGCCACCTAGGCGCCCCTAGACCATTTCTAAGTGTACAATTTAGTGGCATCAAGTACTTGCTCAATGTTGTGTGACTATTACAACTATTTCCAAAACTTTTTCATCACTTGAAACAAATTCAGTCATCATTAAGCAATAATTCCCCACCCCTCCTCTCCACAGCCCTTGATAGCCTCTAGTCTATCTATTTGTCTATTCTAGATACCTCATATATGTGGAATCATACAATACTTATCATTTTGTATTTCACTTAGCATATTTTCAAGGTTTATCCATGTTTTAGCATATATCAGAAGGCCATTCCTTTTAATGACTGAAAAATCCATTATACATATGTACCACATTTTGTTTATCCATTCATTTTTTAAAGATTTTATTTTTTTAAGATTTTATTTATTTATTGAATATTTATTTGAGAGATATTTGTTTGTTTGTTTACTTATATAAATAAGTAAAATATAAATATTTGTTTGTTTAGTGTTTATTTATTTGAGAGAGCAAGAGAGAAAACGCATACATGAGCAGGGCTGGGGGAGAGAGGAATAGGAGAGGGAGAAGCAGCCTCCCCGCTGAGCAGGGAGTTTTATCTCCGGACTCCAAAGGCAAATGTTTAACCCATTTTATCTATTCATCTGTCAATGGCACTTGGGTTGCTTCTACTTTATAGTTATTTTGAATAATGGATGTGAATATGGGTGTTCAGATATCTCTTTGATAACCTGCTTTCAGTTCTTTTGGGTATTTACCCAGAAGGAAAATGCTGGATCCTATGGTAATTCTATTTTTAATTTTTTGAGAAACCATCATACTGTGTTCCATCACAGCTGCACCATTTTGCATTTCCACTACCAGTGCACAGGATTCCAATTTTTCCCCCCAATTTCTTTATATCCTCACCAGCACTTGTTATTTTCTGGGGGGAGATGTTTTGGGTTGTTTGTTTTTAGTAGGTTCCACACTGAGCATTGAGCCCAATGTGGAGCTTGAACTCATGACTCTGAGATCAAGAGTCCGACGCTTAACTGACTGAGCCACCCAGATGCCCCTGTTTTGTTTTGTTTTTAAAATTTTTTAATAATAGTCATTCTTAAGGGTACAAAGTGATATCTCCTTGTACATTTTTGTTCCTTGTGAGTTTTGATTTGCTTTTCTCTGATGACTAATGATGTTGAACATCTTTTCATATGTTTATTGGCCATTTGTATATCTTTGCAGAAATGTGTATTCAAGTCCTTCACCTTTTTTTGAATTGTTTTTTTTTTTTTTAAGTTGTTGAGTTATAGGAGTTCTTTATATACTCTGGGATATTATTCACTTATCAGATATATGACTCACAAATATTTTCTCCTGTTTTGTGGATTGTCTTTTCACTCTCTTAATAGTGTCTTTTGATGCACAAAAGTTTTTAATCTTGATGAAGTCCAGTGTATCTATTTTTTGCTGTTGTTACATGTGTTTTTGGTACCATAGCCAAGAAATCACTGCCAAATTTGATGTAATGAAGATTTCCCATGCTTTCATCTACAAATTTTAGTTTGTGTCCTTAAATTTAGGTCTTTCATCCATTTTGTGTTAATTTTTGTATATGATGTGCAAAAGGGGTCCAGCTTTATTCTTTGCATGTGGATACCCATTTTTTCTGCACCATTTGTTGAACAGACTGTCCTGTCCCTATTGAATTGTCTTGGCACTCTTGTCAAAATATCAACTGTCAGGTTTATTTCTGCGATACGTTCTGTTTTGTTGGTCTACATGGCTGTCCTTTATGCTGGTACCACACTAACTGTGTTTTATACATTGCCTTTAATCCTCACAATAGTATTTTGAAATAGAGATTCTTACTCTTATTTTATAATTGAGAAAACAACCTCAGAAAAGTTAATTACCTGAAGTAATCATAGCTAGTAACTGGAAGTCTAAGGATTTAAACCCATCCAATTCCAAGCATTAGAAATAAAATCAGTTCCTAGAAAAACATTTCCCTCTAGGGAATTGAGCCCAGACAGTTAAAGGCACTGAAACAGAATAAACTTACAACTCTGCAGATTTGGAATCATTAACCCATTTAGCAGACTTAGAGTGAATGTTCTGTGAGACATTGGTGTTAGGTGCTATAGATACAATAGGTAAGCTGAGGCATGAATAACTTGAGCAACATGTTGGAGCTCCCTCAGTTTGTTACTCAAAATCAAACTTTATTCCATGATGTCATGCTGCACCATCAGGGAAGATGGGTGTTATTATGTATTTCTTGTACTTGTTTAAATCCAGCCTTTAGAAACTAAAGTCTTATCTTCCCTGGGAAATTCTAATAACCTCCCTAGAGAATAACTGCATTTTGTGGTGAGCCTATCATCTAAGAAGACATCTTGGAATTTTAGTTTCTGCAGTTTGTAATGGATATAGCAGAATAGTTTGTTTCCCATATATGAAACTGTACCATAATATTGGATGTATTTTTCCAAACTATACTTTGCCCATATACATGCTTTTCAGAAGCAGTGGTTTAAAGGGTCAGTAAGGTGTAGAGCCTTGTTCTGAAGAAAGGGAAAAATACAGGCTTACTGATAGAATGAGAAAATCCCTTCTGTCAGGTCTTACTCATTTATCATTTGTTGAGCCTTTACTTTATTTGATACTCTCGTAGGTCCTGGAGATACAAAGACAATGTGACACAAAATACCTTAAGGTATCTCCATTCCTTAGGTGAAGAACAGTTTATAGCCAGTTCTAAGGCCTGCAAGATTTGCTGCTGAAAAAACTTCATTCTTTAGTTCAGCAAATATTAATTTATTTAATTGTGCCAGGTGCTACTATAGGCATTTAGGATATTCCAGTGATGATGATTCCTCTCTTTAAGGAGTTTACATTCTACCAGAGGGAGTCAAATGATAAGCAATAAAACGTAAACTAGTACTAGTATGGTAGGTGGCGATAAGTACTATGGAAAAAGAAAAAAAGAAACTTGGGACTCCAGAGTGCCAGATAGTCTTCAGAATTGAATGGGGTGATCAAGGAAGGCTTCATTGAGGTCATATTTGAATAAAAATCGGAAGGGGATGGAGGGGACAAATCCTGTATCTGGGTTAAGACCAATCCAGGCAGAAAGCATCAAGTCCCAAGGCCTTGAGGTGAAATTATCCTTGGCATGTTCAAGGAACAAAAGGGATTGGGATTTTGGCGCTCAATGAGTGAGGGAAAGAATGGTAGTAGATGAGATCACAGAGGTAATGGAGTGAGGCTTTTTTTTTTTTTAAGATTTTATTTATTTATTTGACAGAGAGATCACAAGTAGGCAGAGAGAGAGAGAGGGAAGCAGGCTCCTTGCTGAGCAGAGAGCTCGATGCAGGACTCGATCCCAGGACCCCAAGATCATGACCTGAGCCGAAGGCCGTGGCTTAACCCACTGAGCCACCCAGGTACCCTGGAGTGAGGCATTTTGTAGGGCATTTTACTCAGTGAAATGGAATGCCAAGGGATGGGTTTTTTTTTTTTTAAGATTTTATTTATTTATTTGGCAGACAGATCACGAGTAGGCAGAGAGACAGGCAGAGAGAGAGGAGGAAGCAGGCTCCCTGCTGAGCAGAGAGCCCGATGTCGGGCTCTATCCCAGGACCCAGGGATCATGACCTGAGCTGAAGGCAGAGGCTTTAACCCACTGAGCCATCCAGGTGCCCCCCAAGGGATGGTTTTAAGCAGGGGGATAATAATGACCTTTCTGATGTGTTTACATGATCACTATAATACTTGCCATTCTAGTACTAGATAATTTGCTTATTAGCTTATGTGATGAGACTAAAGGAGGGTAGAGTGGAAGCAAGAGAGAAAGCAGGAGGCTACTAAAATAATCCCAGGCATAAAAATGAGAGCAGTGAAGGTGGTGAGAAGCACATGGGTCTGTATATATTTGAAAGTAGGGCCAATGGAACAGGAGTCCAAGAAGATTCCAAGATTATTGGCCTGAATAACTGTAAGAATACAGTTGCCATTGACTGAGGATTAAGACTAGGAGCAGTTCTTTTGCGGGGGTGGGCGAGTAGGGGGAGGGTTGGAATCAGGAGCTTAGTTTCATCATGTGAATTTGAAATGTGTTACACATTTATGTAGGCAATTGACTATTATTGTATATAATGTAGCTTTATTGAACTCTATGAGAGGCACTGTTTTAAGTGCATTGCCCTCAGTCATTTGTAGTCCTCAGAGCAGCCCCATGAAGTGAGTTTTTTTTTTACAGGTGAGGAAACAGGGCTTAAGTAACATGCCTGATGTCACAGCTAAGGAGATAGGCTCCAGTACAAATCTAGACATCTGACTTTAAAGCCTTGGTCTTAATCATTAAGCAGTATGGATTCTCGGAGGATGCCTGGCACAGAGTAGTGGGCAGTCAACAAGTATTACGTCAGTGAATGAATGAAACAAAAGGCACAGGGGCTACTATCTTCAGAGTCCTATGTTCGTCATTTTTCTTGGTGGTCTCTGGCACCACGCTTAAGGGAGAAAGATGAAAGGGGTAGCTAATGCTAGTGACAACGACCCTCGGATGGTTTCGTTTCTACCAGAAAGGCCCCGTTTGGCGCGAACGCAGAAGCTCCGCTTTGAGCGCATTTATTCACGCCAGAAGTACTGCAAGCAGCCCAGATTTTCTTCTTCAGGCAACATTAGCTTCGCAGTAATCTAGTTACCAGATTTCGCTGGAGAAACTTAAAGAGGTAGGAACTTTTAGGTGCAAACTTTACAGCCCCCGCACGCATGCGCTCCGCCGAAGGGAAAGTGGTTACTACGGCTGCGCGAAATCGGTGGCCCGGCCCTTCCCCGTCACATGTCGGGGGACCGCGGCGTGGCGGCGGCTGTGGCGGTAGCGACGGCAGGCCGTAGGGCGGTCGGAGGGTTTCCGGTTCCGGTGTAACGTTCGGGCTCCGTCTCAGGGGCTGAAGTTTGTGAGGTGAGTAGTGGCCCCGGGCCCTGGCAGGGTATCCTCCGGTCCGAGCGGTGAGGGCCAGGGCTCAGCCCAAGGGGAGGACCGAGGCGGGAACGTTCAGTGGGAAGGAAGCCGAAAGAAGTACGAGGTTTTGAGGGAGAATGGGTTGGAGTGAGATTGTGGGGAGGAAAAGGGCGGGGGCGGGAAGGGGACGGGGTAGGGAGACTAGCTCTAGGTTGAGTTTGGGGAAAACAAGGTGCGGTAGGGAGCAGGTCGGAGATAAGGAGAGGGCAAACAGAAGAATAGGGGTTGCAAGTGGGGGAACTCAGCTTATAGCAAAGAAGAGCACGGAGTAAGGAAATTTCTTCAGAAGATAGGATTCTGCTACCTGCTCATTCGGAGATCCTCTGCCTTCCTCTTCTTCTACCCCCACCCAGCCCCGCCTCAGGCATTTATTGTTGAACATTAGATTAGTGACAAAGCTGGTTACTGTTTGAAACTTTTATTTTTGCCCACTGGCTGTTTAGTTTCCTAGAGGATTGGATCGAAGTTGAATGCATTTGTTAGCATGCCACTTGGGCACACATTTCATCTGATAGAGTGGTACCTCATTTGTTGCTTTGGATTTTCAAATTGCTTACACTTTCCAGCCCACGATTGAGTTCTTGTGGGATATAAGATCCGTTAAAGTGAGGATTGTCTGTTATGTTCACTGTCTTATGTATCCTCAGCATACAGTACACTACTTGAGACTTAGTAATTATGCAATAAGTATTTATTGAATGATGAAGATAATTATGCAATAAGTATTTATTGAATGATTAAGAATGATTTAGGTGTGGGAATGGGCCTCATTTTGTAAGATGAGTAAACTAAGGCACAGAGGAATTATTTGCCCCAAAGCTGGTAGAGTTCAGTGTTCCAAATATTCAGGGTGAACTCTTTATTCACTCTCTTTGGTGTCTGAGTATGTTTTTTGTTTTTTTGGTTTTTTTTTTTTTTTTAATTTATTTGACAGAGAGCACAAGTAGGCAGAGGCAGGCAGGGGTCGGGGGGCGAAGCAGGCTCCTAGCTGAGCAGAGAGCCTGATGCGGGGCTCGATCCCAGGACTCTGGGATCATGACCTGAGCTGAAGGCAGAGGCTTTAACCCACTGAGCCACCCAGGCACCACTGAGTATGCTTTTTTTGAGTAATGCACATTTAATATGTAGAGATTTATAGGCTCTACTGCTATCTCATGAAGTTGAATAGAGCTGCCACAGAATTATATAACATGTCCCTGAGTCACAAAATCTTTCACTCCTATTTTCATGACTTTAATCTGCTAGCTTCCTGTGGTTATACCAAAATTAAATATGCTGTTTAGCAACAGGTCTTACAGAAGATAAACCTGCCAAGAATGTAGAAATTAATCAGACTATCTTTTAGGAGAAAAGATGTCTTAAAATATCTTGA
The DNA here is from genome assembly GCA_003697995.1 of Taxidea taxus jeffersonii. Classification (NCBI taxonomy): domain Eukaryota; kingdom Metazoa; phylum Chordata; class Mammalia; order Carnivora; family Mustelidae; genus Taxidea; species Taxidea taxus. The sequence continues at coordinate 17,929 of RCUC01169007.1, read as the reverse complement.
AAGATTGACTCCCAGAGACCCTGATTTGTAGCACTGCTGGGAGGAAGTTTGCTTGGAAATTGAGGTCAGTGCTGTTTATTGACTTTAGGCACTTACGGAGAAAATTAGAGAAATAAAATTTTCTCTATGCTCATGAGCTTTGCTATTTAAATGGGAGAGCAAAATGTAAACATGAATAATGTTGAAGACTTATACTAACTTCCATTAAATAAAAAAGGTTTGTTGTAGAAGGTCCTTTGTGATAGTGTTTTCTCTGCTAAACTAACAAGTAGAAATATAAAGATGAAAAGGGAGAGAGAGAAGGTACCACCAAAATGAGGGTATTCTTTTCTGAGCAGAAGGATTAATCTTATGAAGTCAACTGACAGATCCTGTAGAACATGAGAGAAAATGATCTAGTACAGAATTTCCACAGAGATGAATATGAGTATAGAGAAATGTGACAACATTCGTGAGGATTAGGAGCTTTAATTAATTAATTAATCTATTTTAAAGTAGGCTCCACACTCAGTGTTGGGGCTTGAATTCACAACCCTGAGATTGAGAGTCACATGCTCTATCAGCTGAGCTAGCCAGGCTCCCCAGGATTATGAGGCTTTTTTTTTTTTTTTTTTTTAAATCATAGCTTAGGGAAGGCCTGTGGGAGAGGGAGAAAGAGAATCTCAAGCAGGCTCCACACCCAGCATGGACCCTGGTGTGGAACTCAGTCCCATAACCCCAAGATCATGAACGGAGCCAAATTCAAGAGCTAGATGCTTGACCAACTGAGCTACCCAGGCACCCTAGATTATGAACTTTAAATGTACAGTGACTGACCCGGATAAGCCCTCCTTTTTTTTTTTCATTCATCCCTTAAAAGAAAGGAAACTTACGGGTCAAGGCTGGGTTAAGGAATGCCTGCCTGGAAGAAGGAGAAATAGAAAAGCTGGTCTCTGGATGGGCTTTTCAATCTTGTTTTCAGGTTTTATGTTGGCCACCAACCCTTGTTGTGACAGGACCAAAACAGAAGCTAAAACTCAGACTAGATTATTCCCAGGGTTTCCTTGTTTATTCCACAGATTTACTGATCCACTGATACCTACTGAGATAGGGTTACAAACAGAATGTGATTCTTTCTGCTTTGAAATGCGGGTTTTGGGGGAAGTATTTGGCTTGAAATGAAGTACAGGCATAGGCACTTGCCTGATTGAGAATAGGGATGGAGATGTCATTCCTGATATACTAAACATTGCCTGGAATGGTCTTTTCCTACCCCCTAACAGAGCTTTTTCCTGGTATCTTTTTAGGTGCAGTACTGAATCCCATTTGAGCTACCCTCTTTTTTCCTGAAGAATGGCACTGTCTAAGAGGGAGCTGGATGAGCTAAAACCATGGATAGAGAAGACGGTGAAGAGGGTGCTGGGCTTTTCAGAGCCCACAGTGGTCACAGCAGCACTGAACTGTGTGGGGAAGGGCATGGACAAGAAGAAGGCGGCTGGTATGTCCTTTCATGAATCTTTGGACTTAACATATAGTATGATCCCAAATGCTGCTTTGAATTTCCCCAAATTCTCTGTTGGGAGTATCTGAAAAAGATTAGGCTACATTTTATTTTTTTCCTGCATTATAATTGAAATAGCCTAAGTGACTAATTTTGCTTTTTTTCTGATTTTTTATACTACTCATTGTGTACTTTTTTTTTTTTTTTTTAATGTAATCTCTACGCCCAACATGGGGCTTGAACTTATGACCCTAGAATCAAGGTGCCTATTCTACCAACTGAGCCAGCCAGGCACCCCAGTTGTGACCTATTTCGAATCTCATATTGACTTCCTTTAACCAGCATATTGAATTGATTAAGTTATATTTACTTAAGAAATATACTAAAGTAGATAGGTATATTCAGATTGAGATTGACATCTAAATATATTACAGTCTCTGAAAAATAAAAACATGAGAAAAGTTGAGGAAGGTAGAATTTGTTTATGGTAGTCTCCTATAGCTTGCTTTTTGGGAAGATTTGGGATGATTATTCATCATAAACTTTTTTTTTTTTTTTTTATTTTTTTTTTATTTATTTAAGAGAGAGCATGAGCAGGGGGGAGAGGGAGAGGGAAAAGCAGACTCCCCGCCGAGCAGGGGGCCTCCTGACTTGGGACTCCATCCCAGAACCCTGAGATCATGACCTGAGCCGAAGACCGGCGCTTAACTAACTGAGCCATCCAGGTGCCCTATTCATCATAAACTTTGATGCTCAACTTGAATAGGTTGCTCTGGCTGTGCTACTTCCTACTGTAAAAAATTCTAACTGTACTTTTACCTCAAAAAGTAAAGTCATTCAATGTAAAAGGATATATGGGAATCCTACAAAGAACTTAGGAAGACCTTTCCCTCCCTCCTGGGGATAAAATTTCAGTGTTGGTATCTGTTTTATGCCTAGTGTTGGACTAAGTACCCTTACTTTTTCAACCCTATCACCTCTTTTTTTCCTGTCAGACCATCTGAAACCTTTTCTTGATGATTCCACTCTCCGATTTGTGGACAAACTGTTTGAGGCTGTGGAGGAAGGCCGAAGCTCTAGACATTCCAAGTCTAGCAGTGACAGGAGCAGAAAAAGAGAGCTGAAGGTAGGTTACAGTTAACTATCTGATGAGCTGGGGAGTGTTTTGAATGGTAACAAAGTTGCTGAGCTTACATGCCCCACACTTTTTATATCCACTATTAGAATACATAATATTCAAGAGAGGTACTTAGACATTAAAGGAGAGGTGAACTTGTATTATCACCATTTTATGGTGATGAACTACCTGAGTTCATGGGTTGAAATACTCCAAAGAAACAATTGGTAGCTTTGTCCTTTTTCATGTACAGTTAGGAGTTTTTGGTTCTTATATTTCCCTATGTTTCCTCCACCCTCCCCCTTGCTACTACCTATAAATTGATTGTCAAAGGTTTTATTCTTTGGATTACTTGGTAACTAATAGGTTGATTCAGAATGTGACTCCACTGCTGTAGACCTCATTGTTACACCTTTGAGAGGTTTCTCTGGAATGGACCTGTAGATGGAATACCTAACAAAATTTATTATTTACTGTATGTCTTGAGAGCCTACTGTTTGCTATATAGCATTTTTCTGGTCATCAGGCCCCATGAGTGGAGTGCTTAAAAGGACCATTATTACTGTTTTACCTCCTTCACTTTTTATTCAGTGACTGCTGATTCATCGTGCCTTCTTTCAATATTAGCAGCTTCAAGTGGCTGATTTCTCTATCTCTTTCTGTCTCTTTCATTAAGAAACTCTTCTGTGAGTCCCATCAAACCTTCAAAGTGCATTTGAAACCTTAGCTATCCTGTTGCTTTTCCTGAGGCACAAAGACTGAATAAGCAATGTTGGCTTGGTCCCTGGCCAGGCTATGGTACCAAGAGAAGTAGAGAATCATGTGCCTTTTATGTTTAAGGCATTGTAAGGTGTTCAGTGGAATGAGAAATAGCCCTTGCTTTAAAGGAATTGGCAACTTGGGGGGGATGTAATAAAATACAGTCGCAAATTATAAAATCTAAGTAGCGGTTTCCTATGTATTTTAGAGTTGACTGTAGAGTCAGACTGATGTTGAATTTGTTACGTTTGAGGGGGAATGCTTGATCCACAGTATACACAGATCTGTGGAGCGAAGTTAGTGCTATATAGGGCATGTGGCTGTGTAAGTCCTGAGGCATGCTGTGAATGAAGTCACTACATTGGGTGGGATTAATGAAAACGGTTTCTTGAAGGAGGTATCTAGATAGCCTTGGGATATGGGTCCCATTTTGGTCCATTCAGGTCCCCACCCCACACAATATATTATGGGAGAGTCCTTTTTCTTGAACTGTAGGAGTTCCAGGAAGCGCTCGCCCTTGGCTGAGGATATGTCCTTGCAAAACACGAGCCCTCCTAGTGAAGAGGGGATGTCACCCAAAGCCTACCACCGGTGTGTACATTTGCTTTTTCCCATTGTCCCTTCCAGTTGGCCACTCTTGGTCCTGTTAAATTCACCTTGCAAATTAGTCAACATATTTGAGTTCCCATTGTTTAATGAGAACAAGTGTTATTGGGGAATACTGAAGAAGAAAGAGAAAACCCCTGTCCTGGAAGAGCTTAGACTCTAGTTGGGAGAAAGTACTAACATTAAAAGACTTAACACTTGGCAAGCAGAATATCAGCAATGTAATTTTATGTAGCATGAGCCAACATAATCATGAGCATGAGCATGAGGTCTTAAGTGCTAAGAGGATATGAAACAACAGTTTGATCAGAGTGGGATGAGATTATGAGGAAAACTTCCTGAAGGAGGTGAGTTGCAGACAGGATTTGGAATAGGGGTGTGGAAAAATTGAGGGAAATCATTACAAATGTAGGCAATAGCATTTGTAAAGAGCTTGAGATGGGAACATTTATAAGGACACGGAGATGAAATTTGCTTGACTGGAGTAGGAGAATGATGAAGTTGGGTGAGATGGTCCATTTGGTGGAGGGTCTAGAGGACTCTGGGAAAAGCCACAAAATGCTGATAGGGACTAGGTTGATTCTTCCCTTCTCCCATGGGCAGGGAGACAACTCTTCTTTCATCTTGGGTTTCCTTAGGAAGTGTTTGGTGATGACTCTGAGATCTCCAAGGAATCATCAGGAGTAAAGAAGCGACGGATACCCCGTTTTGAGGAGGTGGAAGAGGAGCCTGAAGTGATCCCTGGGCCTCCCTCAGAAAGTCCTGGTATGCTAACTAAGCTCCAGGTGAGTAATTAGGAACCGAAAGCAGTGATCTTATGAGTTGAAGAAGCAAGAGATGCATGGGTCCAGATTTGTTGTGACCTTAATTTGAATTAGTGCTTAGCATCAGGGAAGACTATTGAAATTGTATTTACTGAGCACCTGTTACGTGGCAAACAAGCTGTATTACATACATCATTTGCCTAGTTGTGTACCTCGTTGGGTCATTGAAAAAATTACTGAAATAACCAGAATTCAACTTGATGGCAGGGGAGAATTTCCAAATATAATGCAGAGACAAGGCAATATAATCCACGAAAAATAATTTCAAGTTGACTTTGTCAGGGTGGTGGGGGTGGTTTGTGGGGGTTTTTTTGTTTTTTCCTTTGAAGTTATTTGTTTAAAGAGAGAGAGCTCACACAAGCAGGAGAGAAGAGCAGAGGGAGAGAATCCCAACCAGACTCTGTGCTGACCAGAGCACAGCACAGGACTCGATCCAAGAGCCAAAACCAAGAGTCAGACGCTTGACCAACTGAGCCACCTAGGCACCCCGACTTTGGGTTGTTGTTTTTTTAGTAAGAATTATATGTGGGCACCTGGGTGGCTTAGTCAGTTAAGCATATGCCTTTGGCTTAGGTCATGATCCCAGGGTCTGGAATTGATCTCCATGTCAGGCTCCCTGCTCAGCAGGGTGTCTGCTTCTCCCTCCTCCCTCTTCTCCAATTTATTCTCTCTCTCTCTCTTTCTCATATAAATAAATAAGTGAAGTCTTTAACCTTTATTAACAGTAAATATTTCTTGTGCCATTTAAGATTTCTTAGAAGGGGGGTGCCTGGGTGGCTCAGTGGGTTAAGCCTCTGCCTTCAGCTCAGGTCATGATCTCGGGGTCGTGGGATCGAGCCCCGCATCGGGCTCTCCGCTCAGCGGGGAGCCTGCCTCTCCCTCTCTCTGTGCCTGCCTCTCTGCCTACTTGTGATTTCTGTCTGTCAAATAAATAAATAAAATCTTTTAAAAAAAAGATTTCTTAGAAGGGAAATATAATATATACATATATGTGTACAGATGAGTAGATGAATTTCTTTTCTTTTCCTTTTTTTTTTTAAGGTAGGTAGAGGCAGAGGGAGACAGGGAGAGAGAGAGAATCTTAAGCAGGCTCCACTTCCAGGGTATAGCCTATCACGGGGTTTGATCTCATCACCCTGAGATCGTGGCCTGAGCCGAAATCAAGAATTGGACATTTAACCGATTGAGACACCCAGGTGCCCTGGAAAGAAACGGATATTGGTGCTTTATAGAGAATAGAGGGTGGAAGAAATAATAATACTTTTTTGTACTTTTTTTGCATTTTGAACTATGTAAATATATTACCTACTCAAAAAAATGTTTTAAAAAAGTGAATTTTAAAGGGGCTCCTAGTGGGCTCAGTGAGAAGAGCATGCAACTGGGGTTGTGAGTTTGACCACCATGTTGGGTATAGAAATTACTTAAATAAATAAAACTTTAAAAAAATAAAAATAAATTTCAAAAAATACCATGAAGCACCTTGGCAGCAAGGTCTCTTGGAAAATTCAAAAAGAGTTACTTGATTGTATTCTCAAAGCATATCATTTTCATATTCTTTATGACAAAAGGGTTTTACGGAGGCTAGGAAACAGGTCTTTGGTTTGTCATCTCCAGTTACCCAAAAAATATCATAAAAAGTACGATAATGTGGGGCACCTGTCTGGCTCATTAGGAAGAGCATGAAACTCTTTTTCTCAGGGTCCTGAGTTTGAATCCCATGTTGGAAGTATGATCATTTGTGTTGATTCTGTTAGGAGTTTTGTTTAAATGCTCATAATAGTCTTATAATATAGGTACTGTTTTTACCCTATTTAGATACTTCGAGTTTTAGAGATTAAATACCATGTCCAGGGACGCCTGGGTGGTTCAGTTGGTTAAGCAGCTGCCTTCGGCTCAGGTCATGATCCCAGGAGTCATGATCCCAGCGTCCTGGGATCGAGTCCAACATCGGGCTCCTTGCTCAGCAGGGAGCCTGCTTCTCCCTCTGCCTCTGCTTGCCTCTCTGTCTGCCTGTGCTCGCTCTCGCTCTCTCTCTCTCTCTCTCTTTAACAATTAAATAAATAAATAAAAATAAAATCTTTAAAAAAAAATAGCTTAAAATAAATAAATAAATAAATAGATAGATAAATACCATGTCCAAGGTCACACAAGCATTAAGTGTCAGTTAAAATTCAGGCTGGGGGTTCTCTTAATCTGAGGCTTTTTTTTTTTTTTTTTTTTTTTTTTAAGATTTATTTTGAGAGAGGTAGGAGAGAAACATTGGGAGAGGGAGAATCTCAAGCAGATTCCCTGCTGACCATGGAGGCTGTCGCAGGGCTCCATCCCACAGAGATTATGACCAGAGCCAAAAACATGAGTCGGACACTTAATCCAGGTCTTAATCGTCAAATTATGTTACTACTTAACATGCCAGTCCTTCAGTAGGATGATGGGTTAAAAGTTTCAGTGCTCAGCTATATAGGCTTATCTTTTTTTTTTTTTTTTTTTAAAATTACTTTTTTTTTTTTTTTTTTTTTTTTTTAGAGAGAGGGAGCACGGGCACAGGCAGACAGAGTGGCAGGCAGAGGCAGAGGGAGAAGCAGGCTCCCCGCCAAGCAAGGAGCCCGATGTGGGACTCGATCCCAGGACGCTGGGATCGTGACCTGAGCCGAAGGCAGCTGCCTAACCAACTGAGCCACCCAGGCATCCCTATATAGGCTTATCTTTACTAAATTTTCTAGCCAATCGTATAGGCAGAATATGATGGGTTCATTCAAAAATTTTAGTTCTCTATACCTGAAAGCCTTTTGTGTTTAGGAACCCATACAGGAGAAATAAAAAAGAGATTTTGAGGTGCCTGGGTGGCTCAGTTGGCTAAGCATCTGCCTTCAGTATCATATATCCCGGGGTCCTGGGATTGAGCCCCAGGTCGGTAGGGAGCCTGCTTCTCCTTCTCCCTCTGCTGCCCACCCTGCTTGTGCTCTCTCATTCTCCCTCTGTCAAATAAATAAATCTTAAAAAAAAAAAAGAGAGAGAGAGGTGTTAACAGTTTTTTAACTTTTTCCCCCATTGAGAACAGATCAAACAGATGATGGAGGCAGCTACACGGCAAATCGAGGAGAGGAAAAAACAGCTGAGCTTCATTAGCCCCCCTACTCCTCAGGTACTGTGAAAAGAAGACTCTTTGGCAAAGAATTTCTTGCCGTCCACTCATTTGAGAGTCTGGAAGGTGACTGCATGTTCCACCCTACAATCTACCAGTCTGTGTGTGTGTCTTTTTGTGTGACCTGTCTGCCCAATTCTTCTGATTCTGACTTCTTTTTCTCTGTCTCACAGCCAAAGACTCCTTCTTCCTCCCAACCAGAGCGACTTCCAATTGGCAACACTATTCAGCCCTCCCAGGCTGCCACTTTCATGAATGATGCCATTGAGAAGGCAAGGAAAGCAGCTGAATTACAAGCCCGCATCCAAGCCCAGCTGGCACTGAAGCCAGGGCTCATTGGCAATGCCAACATGGTGGGCCTGGCCAATCTCCATGCCATGGGCATTGCTCCCCCGTGAGTATCTGTTTCATGAAACCTCTTGTTACTGCTGGAGAAGCAATAAGTACCTTTGAAAGTTAAAAAACAGCAACAACAACAAACAAAAATCCTGAAATGTTACTGATCCTCTTCTTCCAAGGAACCTACATCATTTCTTAGTTTTATATTACTCATATATCCTTAATAAATCCCAGTTGAATTCTTTTAGCTTCCTTGTTGCAGAATTTATCTTCTTTTTACAATTGGTAGAACTGAGGTTAAGATTATTTATCTATTGTTGGAGCTAAGAATAGAACCAGGTCTCCTGGTTCCTAAACTCAGAGCCAAATCCATTAAATCACAGTGAGTAATCCCAGATCTGAGTGTTCCCTACACTGGATAAAGATAATAGGCTTTATTTTTATCACCTACAATTGGTTTGGCATATTGTATCTGACTCAGAAATTTAGGAGTGAAATAGGATTGCAAATTCTTATCAATGTAATGTATATATAAATTCATTTAATCTGATTGTCTTCTATACTCAAATATTTAGTTTGATGTTTTCAATCAAGTTGTTACTATTCACTGATGGGCTTATATTCCCTAGAATTTTGTAACCTGTTCTCTCTGTTGGGTTTGATTTGTTTTCTTTTGTTTTTATTTGCTTTATTTATTGTCCCATATGGCATTTATTTCTTGGTGGGCTGTTTCTCAGGAAGGTGGAGTTAAAAGATCAAACTAAGCCTACACCACTGATTCTCGATGAGCAAGGCCGGACTGTAGATGCAACAGGCAAGGAGATCGAGCTGACACACCGCATGCCTACTCTGAAGGCCAATATTCGTGCTGTGAAAAGGGAACAATTCAAACAACAGCTAAAAGAAAAGCCATCTGAAGACATGGAGTCTAATACCTTTTTTGACCCCCGAGTCTCAATTGCCCCTTCCCAGCGCCAGAGACGCACTTTTAAATTCCATGACAAGGGCAAATTTGAGAAGATTGCCCAGCGGTTACGGACAAAGGTACCTGGTTAAGAACATAACCCAGAATTAGAAGTTAGGAAGGAGAAAAGGAAATTTAATACAGTCCTAAAATACTATCAACTCAGTTCTCTTAAGTTTTAGCAATTAGATACACAAGTAATAAAACAGTGACTTAATTTTTAAAATACTTCATTTATGCCTGGAATCCTTGATTTTTTTAGCTGATTTGTCTTCTTAATTACACTCTGCTTACGTGGAAATAAAACTGAGTTTGAAAATTCACATACAGTGGAAGGAAACAATTCAGAACACTCTGAGTGACTGAGGAAAGCTAGCCTGGTGTTAACATTTACTGCAGATAAATTAACTCCACACGTGGAGAGTTGGATTGACTGTATATTCAGTGAGTTTTGCTCTTGTTTTCATCCTCTAAGAATGGTGTTTTCATGAAATTCCACTTTTGTGTATTTGCTATAGGCACACACTCTGGGGTGAAGGGTGGTGCTGAGAGTAGTTGTATGTAAATCAAATAAGGATAAAATAAAGTGGCAGGTTCTTCTAAGCTTTCAGAAATTATGAATTCTTTGCATTAGGCATAAAGAGTTCAACAAGAGAATGCTTTAAAATACGGGGTTCTATCATATCCCTGTGTTCTGTAACTCTAGTTTATTTTCAAGTCTTGTTTTATCTTGTCTTTAGGCTCAACTGGAGAAGCTGCAGGCAGAGATCTCACAGGCAGCTCGAAAAACAGGCATCCATACTTCAACTAGGCTGGCCCTCATTGCTCCTAAAAAGGAGCTAAAGGAAGGAGATATCCCTGAAATTGAGTGGTGGGACTCTTACATCATCCCCAATGGCTTTGACCTGTGAGTTTGTTAGTTAATACCTTTTAATAAAGCTGGAGTTTTATTGGGAGAGATGATATTCATGCATTAAGTAAAATTTTAAAATCCTGGGGAAATAGGTAACCATACACAGACTCATGTGTTTGTGAAGAATATATTGTATAGGTTTTTTTTTAATTTTAGGGGTTAATATAGGAAGGAACAGGCACAAATAATCTAAAACAAAAAGAATGTAAGTTTTATATTTACTTTTGTTATTCATAGTTATTTGTTTTCTTAATTACATTTCTTGCTACTTATAATAGGTTTTTATATTTCTTAAAGATCCTGTCCTGGAATAGATTCTTAATTGATGGGGGAGAGAATGGTAAATAAAGCATTTAGGAAACATTTGGAGAGCTTTAATTATATCTGCTCTATAACTCTGATACATGGCTTTAGGAGACTGTCTCAGGCTTTCCCCTTACCCTTCCTTTGTCAACCGCTGTCCCAGGGAGTTACCATTATTAGTGAGAGAATGTGACATCTATCAAGGATGTTAGTGTAGGAAAAAGGTTGAGAATGACTGGTGTGGAGAATATGTCCAACTTTAGTGGGAGCAACTTTTCTCATCTTGAAAATTATGTGTAATATAATTACATGTTGTAGATAAAGAAACACTAAAAAGTGCTGGAACACATAACGGAGAGTGCATTTTTCATTGTGTTTCTGAGACTCCCTCTCTCTTGGAATTGTCTCTACCCACATATCCTGTTTTCCCTTCTTCCTCCAATTTCAGTACAGAGGAAAATCCCAAGAGAGAAGATTATTTTGGAATCACAAATCTTGTTGAACATCCAGCCCAACTCAATCCTCCAGGTAATGTATAGCTTACTCAGTTAAGGCTCTAGAGAAGTATTATCCAATAGAACTTCATGTGATAATGAACATGTTCTCTACCCATGCTGACTGTACAGTACCTGCTGTCCACTTGTGAGTACTAAGCACTTGAAAACGGAGTTGCCCTAATACAACTGAAAGACTAAATTTTAAATTATGTTCAATTTTAATTTCATTTGAAATAGTGTATGTGTGGGGCGCCTGGGTTACTCACATGGTTAACATCTGACTCTTGGTATCAGCTCAGGTCATGATCTCAGGGTTGTGGGATCAAGCCCTGTGTCAGGCTCTGTGCTAGGTGTGGAGCCTGCTTAAGATTCTCTCTCCTTCTGCCACTCCTCCTTGTATGCATGCACGTGCTCGCTCTCCATATATATATAAATAAATAATTTTTTAAAAATAGGTACATAGGCAGATAGATAGTGTATGTCTGTGGCAATTAGCTACGGTATTGGACAGTGCAGCTCTAGAGCAATGAAGCCTACTCCAGAGATGGTTTCACTGATGTGTGTAACAAATTGGGTTTTAAAAAAATCATTCTTGGGGCACCTGAGTGGCTCAGTCATTAAGTGTCTGCCTTCGGCTAGTCGTGGGATTGAGCCCCACATCGGACTCCCTGCTCGGCAAGCCTGCTTATCCATCTCCCTCTGCCTGCTGTTCCCCCTTCTGTGCTCGCTCTCTGTTTTATTTATAAATAAATTAAATCTTTTTTAAAAAATCATTCTTGGGATGCCTGAGTGGCTCAGTCTGTTTAGCATCTGACTCTTGATCTCGGTTCAGGTAGGATTGTGCATTTAAGCCCTACGTTGGACTCCACACTGGGCGTGAAGCCTACTTAAAAAAAATAATGAAAAGCATTCTTTTTTTTTTTTAAGATTTTATTTTTATTTATTTGTTAGAGAGAGAGAGAGAGAGAGTGAGCACAGGCAGACAGAGAGGCAGGCAGAGGCAGAGGGAGAAGCAGGCTCCCCGCCGAGCAAGGAGCCTGATGTGTGACTCGCTCCCAGGACGCTGGGATCATGACCTGAGCCGAAGGCAGCCGCTTAACCAACTGAGCCACCCAGGCGTCCCAATGAAAAGCATTCTTATCTTCAACTCCCAACTCTGGTCTTGTACACCATTACTGAATACCTGCCCTTCTTCAGTTTCCTTTGTCTTTACCCTTTCTCTCTTTCATTTTTATAGCAAAAGACTGTTGCCTCACTCAAAAGAGAGAGAAGTTTTAATTGTGGCTCTGTTTTTACCTAGCTGAATCCGTTGGGTAAATCGCTTAGATTTACTTGGAACTTTCTCAAGATAATATTAACTATTACATCTTCTTTTTTTTTTTTAAGATTTTATTTATTTATTTGTCAGAGAGAGAGAGAGAGCGAACGAGCACAGGCAGACAGAGAGGCAGGCAGAGGGAGAAGCAGACTCCCTGCTGAGCAAGGAGCCTGATGTGGGACTCGATCCCAGGACGCTGGGATCATGACCTGAGCCGAAGGCAGCTGCTTAACCAACTGAGCCACCCAGGCGTCCCTCTATTACATCTTCTTGAAGAGTTATGCAGATCATTAAGGATTTTGTTTATTTATTTGACAGAGAAAGATCACAAGTAGGCAGAGCAGCAGGCAGAGAGAGGTGGGGAAAGCAGGCTCCCTGTTCAGCAGAGAGCCCGATGCGGGGCTCGATCCCAGGACTCTTGAGATCATGACTTGGGCGGGTTTCAGAGGCTTAACCCACTGAGCCACCCAGGCACCCCACAGATCATTAAAGATTTTAACACTTGCATCAGATTTGGGATGACTAAAGGAGACAATACCTCAGTTAGTAAATTTGGAAAAATAGGTTGAGACCTTGAGGTAATACAATGTATGGAAATCACTGAATATTATTTAGGAAGAGTCTACTTAGATGTCATCAGTGTGGATCATTGGAAAAACATAGGGATTGTATTTGTTTTTAAAAGTTCAGAGGCACGTGAGTGGCTCAGTTGGGTTTCTGACTCTTGGTTTCACCTCAGGTCATGATCTGAGGGTCAAGAAATCCAGGGGAGGGCACCTGGGTGGTTCAGTGGGTTAAAGCCTCTGCCAGCTCAGGTCATGATCTCAGGGTCCTGGGATCAAGTCCCGAATCGGGCTCTCTGCTCAGCAGGGAGCCTGCTTCTCCCTCTCTCTCTACCTGCCTCTCTGCCTACTTGTGATCTCTCTCTCTGTGTCAAATAAATAAAATCTTTAAAAAAAAAAAAAAAAAAGGAAATCCAGGGGAGGGGCATCTGGATGGCTCAGACAGTTCAGTGTCTGCCTTTGGTTCTGGTCATGATCCCAGGGTCCTGGGATCAAGCCCTGCATCAGGCTCCGGGTTCAGCAGAAGCCTGCTTCTCCTTCTTCTACTACCCCTGCTTGTGTTTCCTCTCTTGCTGTGTCTCTGTAAAATAAATAAATAAAATCTTTTTTAAAGGTGAGGGGGCGCCTGGGTGGCTCAGTGGGTTAAAGCCTCTGCCTTCGGCTCAGGTCATGATCTCAGGGTCCTGGGATCAAGCCCCACATCGGGCTCTCTGCTCAGCGGCGAGCCTGCTTCTCCCCTTCTCTCTCTGCCTGCTTGTGATCTCTGCCTGTCAAATAAATAAATAAAATCTTAAAAAAAAAAAAGAAAGAAAGAAAGTAAAGAAAAATCCAGGAGAGCCCCGCATCAGGCTTCACACTCAGCAGGGAGTTTGCTTGAGATTCTCTCCCTTTCCCTCTCCCTCTCCATCCCCCACTTGCATGTGTGTACATACTCTCTATAAAATGAATAAATCAATCTTCAAAAAATAGTAAAAAGTTGAGGGGTGCCTGGTTGGCTCAAGTCAGAAGAGCATGTGACTCTTGCTTTCAGGTCCATGAGTTTGAGCCCCACTTTGGATATAGACATTGTTTAAATGAATAACCTTTAAAACTAATAATAAGTAAAATTAAATAAAAACTTGAGTAAACCTGCTTTGGGAGTCTAGATGATTTTCCCCAATCCCTGTAACTTTAAAAGTATAAATTTCATCATCGTGGCCCCACCTACCCCAAATCCTCAGACAAGGCAACTAGAGCAGCTCTTACTTTGTTTTCTGTATTGGCACTTTTCAGTTGATTAAAGGGTTCAACTGCTTCAAGAAAAAACAAGTTAGAATACTCTCATGAAAGATAAGAATGCTTTAAAAAAAAAAAAAAGAGTGGTGACTGGGTGGCTCAGTGGGTTAAAGCCTCTGCCTTCAGCTCGGGTCATGATCCCAGGGTCCTGGGATCGAGCCCTGCATCGGGCTCTCTGCTCAGCGGGGAGCCTGCTTCCTCCTCTCTCTCTGCCTGCTTGTGATCTCTCTGTCAAATGAATAAATAAAATCTTAAAAAAAAAAAAAAAAAAGAAATGTAACATTCTAGGGGTGCCTGGGTGGCTCAGTTCTTAAGCATCTGCCTTCAGCTCAGGTCCCTGGGTCTGGGATCGAGCCCCACATCGGGCTGCCTGCTCAGCGGGAAGCCTGCTTCTCCCTCTGCTTATATTACGTCTCTCTCTCTGTGTCAAATAAATAAAGTCTTAAAAAAAAAAAAAAGTAACATACTACCATTATCACAACCTAAAAATAGTAAGAATTGAATTTCTTTTCTTTTTTTTTTTTAATTTCTTTTAATGTGATTGATATTCACTTACATTCTTCTAATGGGCTTATTGCTTTTATACTTTCATTTCTCTACCTGGCAGTTGACAATGACACACCAGTTACTCTGGGGGTATATCTTACTAAGAAGGAACAGAAGAAACTTCGAAGGCAAACAAGGAGGGAAGCACAGAAGGAACTACAAGAGAAAGTCAGGCTGGGCCTGATGCCTCCTCCAGAACCCAAAGGTATGTATCTTGGAGGGAAGAAAGGGTGGTGTGTTTGTTTATCTCTGTAATGCTAGAAGGACTTTCTCATCTCTCTATATTTGGGTGCTTTCCATTTCTCAGAATCATTCATTGATTCTTTTGTTCCTTTCCTAAATTTTCTACAATCTTATTAAGACAGGTCAGCATATTCACTATAGAGGTCATTTAAGGCTTATGAAAATATATAACACTGTGATCTTCCTGGAAGAATAATGGTCTTGAAATACGTGAAGATAGTAACTGCATAATTCTTAATATCTGAAAAACAAAAATACTGTTGAAAGAAACCTTCACTCCTGTAGTTCCCATTACCATTCAGTAATCTTTTGAATGAGCATTGTAGGATCTTAAACTAAATGCTGTGATCAGAGTGAAAAATACCAAAGAAATTAAGTTCCTTATCTTTCATAAATTTTCAAGCAGTATAAGTAAATGTATACCAACTATTTAGATTGTGTGTCCTTCCACAAATGCTGAGTTAGTTGGATAGGGATTTTTGGAGGAAATGAACTTTGAGCAGAGATTTCAAGTAGGTAAACAGTATGAATTGAGAAGAGGTGACAGGTTACCTCAGCTGGAGAATTAATTGTTTTCTATCCTCTCTCCATGTGCAGTGAGAATTTCAAATTTGATGCGAGTATTAGGAACAGAAGCTGTTCAAGACCCCACGAAGGTAGAAGCCCATGTCAGAGCCCAGATGGCAAAAAGACAGAAGTAAGTGCCATGGGATTGGGTGGAAACCCGGGCAAGTACCTTTCCCAGACTCTTCTGGGGGGATCCATATTTGGAGGGAGGGGAGAGTCCTCTGTTGCTCTCTCTTTCCCTCAGCTTTGCCTCTGATCTTCAATGCCTTTCTCACTTGTGGATGTCCTTCCTGTCACGACAGAGCGCATGAAGAGGCCAACGCTGCCCGAAAACTTACAGCAGAACAGAGAAAGGTCAAGAAAATTAAAAAGCTTAAAGAAGACATTTCACAGGGGGTACACATATCTGTATATAGGTAGGTGTCCAATCTGGGCCAGCCTTTGACTTAGAAATACCAAAAATTTTCCAAGTGCTTAAGGCAGAGTCGCTGTGGACAAAGCACACTTAACATCAGTCCCTGCTCTCCTCTGTGACCCCAACGTGAATCTGGAGCTAGTGAATCTTTTATAATGAGGGAGGTTTAAGGACTTAATCTTCGATCTCTGAGGCTTTTCAGTGAACCAGTACTAGTTTTGAAGAATGAATGAATGAATATACCTGTTGAAACAAACCTGCGAACTAAGGATCGTCATCCTTTGTTGAAATATAAAATAAGCTATTTCTCCAGGAAGCATTAAATCAGAAACTATATTCCTATCCTCACTTATTACAGTAATCCTCTTATTACCACTTCAAAGTATATTTTATACATTGTAAATATTTTCTGCCTTCTTGATTTAATATTTTCATTTTATTCTTTTATGTTGAGTGCATGTGTATCTTCCATATTTTAAAATGTGCTCCTTTTAAATAACTAGCTCTTTATTATGAAAGTACTTTATAAAAGTAGTGAAAGCTTATTAAAATTTTTTTTAATCTAATACTGTAGACTGTAGACTTACTGAAAAAGTCCCCTTCCTACTCTCTGATCCCTTGACACCACTTACTGTAGGTAATTGTGACCAGTGGTTTTTTTGTGTAGTCTTCTCGAAATTTTCCATGCATAGCATTCTGATTACTTTACTTTATAAGCATCTAGGAGACAAAGAGTTTGTTGATCTTTATATTGTGAAAAACAATTAGCTTACACATATTTTTGGATGATGGCAATTACCTCTCCTTTCTTAGAGAACATTTTGATTACTTGCTGTTTGTTGTAGGGTGTACAGTATTAGTCTTTGACGCATAAGACAGTGGAATTACTTTGATACTCATTGATTCTAGCCTTCAAGCATTAATTAGTGTATTTGCTTACTTCAAAGGGCTTTGTTTTTAGAGAGAAAACCATTTGGATCCATCTGTTTATTTGCCATTCCATTCAGGAAGCAACTGATATTAAAACAAAAGCCGTAACTAAACTTTCCCTTCTCCAGAGTTCGAAATTTGAGCAACCCAGCCAAGAAGTTCAAGATTGAGGCCAATGCTGGGCAACTGTACCTGACAGGGGTGGTGGTACTGCACAAGGATGTCAACGTGGTAGTAGTGGAAGGGGGTGAGTCTGAAAAAAACGGAGGGAGACCATCCCCACGCAACCCTAGGCCTTGAAGTGATGAGAATGGTGGGAATAAAGGAAAAGATAAAGACTTTTAGAGCCATACCTGGCTGTAATATCCTGGGCCTCTGTTTCTGTTTATTGGAGTAGAAGGACCTAAGATGTGGTTCCTGGGATCGCTTCAACTACCACATTAAGGTCTGCATAACAAATGCGCTTAGAGGTTCTTTCTACTTCATCACCTTCCTCCTTTCTGGCAAAGTTCTCCTCCTCTGTTTCCAGGCCCCAAGGCCCAGAAGAAATTTAAGCGTCTCATGCTGCATCGGATAAAGTGGGATGAGCAGACGGCGAGCACAAAGGGAGATGGTGAATGGGGGTTCAGGGGGACTCAGCGGGGTTTGGGGGTGGCACTCTGTCCCATCAGCTGTTCCTTCCCAATGACAGTTGCTCACACTAGATAATGTTTAGGAATCTTAGAAAGACTCATTTGGACTGTGAACATGATAGACATTCATACACTATTTATTATGTGATGAAGCATGTGACTGTTACTCTTCTGCCTGACCTTTCTATGAGCTGCTTTCCCTGTCTGCTTGGTCACTGGCTATGGGAGTGTATTGAGTTTGTGAAAATGTAACAAGCTGCAAATACTCTTTTTTTTTTTTTTAAGATTTTATTTATTTATTTGACAGAGCATAATCAAGGGGAGTGGCAGCAGAGGGAGAGAGAGAACCAGGTACCCCACTGAGCAGGGAGCCTGAAGTGGGGCTCAATCTAAGGACCCTGGGATTATGGCCCAAGCTGAAGGCAGATGCTTAACCAACTGAACCACCCAGGCAGCCCAAGCTATGCACTTATATGTGCATTGTCTAAGTATTTTT